>CM056720.1:106361847-106552556 GCA_029844215.1 Przewalskia tangutica | reverse complement strand
TATAACTCTTAAGTTTTCTAAAAGAAACCAAGATCACTCTTTCTTTCAAAACGACAGAAATCTTTAAATACTTCCAAGTTCTTTATTATCACACACATCAAGCCGCTTATAAACAAATCATTTACCTTTTTAAAACCACAAAGTATTTTCTTGACCTACATAAAGTCATGTTATAACCAACTTCCCATAAAGCCGTTATAATGACTTTGGCTGTTTCAAACCAATCAAATACATTTAACACAATGACGTTTCTACCGACATTTACAGTCTTTTCACACATATCATGCTAGAAGAGATAGGAGGGGTCACATACCTCTCGCGTTACTTCCAGCACTCGACTAATAGCAAAACGCTTCCAAGTACTTCCAACCGCTTCTGGCTACTCCTTAAGCCAAGTAGACGCGCGCGCCACACGTAGTACTTCAACCTAGTAAGTGCCACAAGGCGCTTTATTACTTACATTTAGACCTCATCGGGCAGAACATCTCTACTCTAAAATTCGGGCAAAGACTCTCCCCGCAAATAACAGAAATCTCCTTCCTTTATCGAGGCCAAGCGCTACCAAGCCAACCAGGTTTACATCTAACCCGAATCGGGTACACTTACTCCACGTAAAAGCTATGACAAGCTTCATCAGAATATTGTACCCTAATGTAAAAACAGTCTTACTTCAGCCAGTTAAGTCCAAAGACCTTGCTACAAGCTATGTTCAGCTTAAGGATAGCATAGTATACTTCAACTATATATTCTACAACATGTAATATCCAATCAATAGGACAAGATAATTACTCTCGAGCAAGCCCATAATTATCCGAGTTTAATGTCGCCTCTGAGCAAGGTTTAGCTCCAACCTCAAGGCGCTCCAACCCGCCTCCAAATCAATCCCTTAGAAGTTCTAACTAACTCACATAACACCTGAACTAACTATGGAGATATTCCCAGGCTTCCTGAAGTTTTTGTGGATCGACTTGAAAGTTATAATAGTATTTTGCCTTTTTGTAGATAGGTATAACCTTAGAATACTATAAGTGTATACGCTAAGGTAATTGGGGCATTATAACAATACTTTTGAGTAGGCTTTCTACACCACAAAGGGGTATTATACGTAAAGCAATCAACAGTGGCTGTGGGGGGTACACTCTCGGCTAGCACCCCGAGAGGGGGTGCTCTCGCCACAAGGCACAGGGACGAGAACTATGGCAAGGAAGGGAGGAGGATTCTAACACTTAGAAATATTTAGGACGTAAGAAGTTCATCGTACGAGAGGGGCATTTATAGTACGCCAAGGCCAACCAACGGCCAAGATCCAGCTACCAGGCATAGCAAGTGTAAAGGCCAAGATTCACCCAAGTGCCCCCTGCACCTCTACTCCTAAAACCCTCACAAATATCATCTACACAAAAATATCACATTTCTCCACCACTGACACCCCAAAGTCGCCCAAAAGTCGCCGCTTCACCTTGCTTCCACTCAACGCAGTGCGCCGGCGCCGCTCTCTCGTGGTCCAAAATGTTCTACCTCTCGGAAAAACAAAAATAAGAAAAGACATAGCCGAATTTTCCTCTCTAAGTTATGTAAAACGCTTCGGCCGAAAAACGACTCTAACCAGTCACAGGCAATAAATGCCATCTCTACTAAGCTACTCAGAAGCTGGGTGACATGTCACCCTCCTATTGGCCCAAAAATAAAACATCTTCCTAAAATATCCACAATGGCCAAAATCTCAAAACAAAAGCTGTCTTCTACAAAATCAGAATTTTCTCCCTGTGGCCCCACGTGACCATTTCCGGAAAATAAAATCACAATTCTCTAATATTCCAGGAAGTCCGATTACTCAAATCCAATCCACCCCATTAACGATAACCTTTTTCCTTCACAAAAACCTAAACTTTTCCGCTGTGGGAAAATCAACTTTCTTCCTTTCCAACGCTTCTCTGTCGATTCTCGCACGTGTGACGCCCTGATACATACCCCGAACTACGGGCATAACAAGAGTACCCCTCTTGAGAGTTGTTCGTAAAAATACCCTCTTGGTAGAAAAGTTATTCTCCAAGTATCAAGTTACATCCAAAATACCTGGGCCCAAATATCTTCAGTAGTATTCCCGTTATAATTTCGTATTTCCAGAGTATGTACGCCGAGGGCGACGTGATGAAAATTTAAGCCTTAAGATTTGCAAGTCTCAAATTTGTAGGCACAAGTGCTTTGTAAAGGAGTCGCCGATTGGCCGTAAACGCTTACTAAACTTTCTACGAGAAAGGGAAAAATCACGACTATGACATTTATAATTTTGGCGGATTTTTCCCGAGAGATCGGAAACATTTTTGGACTTAACGGGAGGATACATGTGTCACACTCTCACACTTGAAGGAAGAGGCGCTTAAGCAATTGGACTAAAAAGGCGAAGGGATGGGTTAGGTAGTGATATTTTGTGCAAGTTGTGGTGGTAGATGGATAAGTAATCATAGCATGGTTGAAATCTAGCCACACCTACACTTGCCTTTACACTGGATGAATCTTCGCTATCAAGGTTGGCCATTTCTTGACCTATAAATACCCCGCTTGGTTGATGAATTTCTTCATCCTGTAAAATCATTCTCCAAGTCTAAAAACCTCTCCCTAGTGTTGTTCTGCCCAAAGCCCTCGCCTTTTGGAGCAAGTCTCCTGCTGGTAGAGCCTCCCTCCCATTTCTCAGGGTGCCACTAGCCGAGGGTACCCACTAGCCTAGTTGTTTCTCATTATAGATACCCCGCTTTGTGTGGTATAGAAATACTCTCCAAGTATTGTTATAATGCCCAAATACTTTAGCCTCTATACCTTGTAGTACTTTTCCAAAGTTACCTCTATCACGTAGAGTCCTAAAATACTATTATACTTTCCCACCACGTAAACGAAACTCAAGGAAAACCTTCATAGTCTGGCCAGGTTAAGTAGAAGTGTTAAGTAAGAAATTCAGATTAAACTTCCTAAGGGTTGTTTGGAGCTGGGTTGGAGCAAGACGAGTAGGAGCTTAACGCTGCTCGCAGAGCCACATTAAACTTGGATAATTTTGGGCTGCATCGAGGTAAATACTCTCATTGTCCTTCTTTGTAATTGGAAATTACATAAGTAGTAGTATAGAAATGATTATAAGATTCATAGAAGAGAATTGAACGTAATAGAAGGTATGATATTAAGGTATCAAACTTGAATCAAATCACATCAAAAGAATTTAAGTAGAAGTTAAACTATTTTACATAGGACTGTATTACTTACGATGAAGCAGGATAACCTTTATCGTCGTTGAATGTTCGCAAGTAGATGTGCTACTTAGAAGGTGGACAAGGCTAGGTAGGTTCGGGTTATAGCCGTGGGCGTTTGCTTATAGTCGATAATCGTCGCGAGGTATGTGATTCTTCCTATACTCTTGAGCATGACGTATTTAAAAGTATATATATATATAAACGGTAGACGACGTGTGGCAATGTCTTTGACTTAAGCCCGAATAATAAAGAACTGAAGTATTTTACAAGAATATATATATAGTACGGTAGACGTACGGGTGTTAACAGAACGTAGTTATTGTCAATGTCTTTTGACTTAAGCCTGAATAATAAGAACCTTGAATGTATTTCAAAAGAATTAAGAAACCTTTATGAAGAGTAATACTTGGTTTTAAAAAAGAGTTATACTAGCTTTACGGAGTTAGGTATAACGCCTTAAAAGAGGTAAAGAAAATGGTTTATCGATTTTAGAAGTTAAGAGACTTGATCTTAAAAATAAGAGACTGACTTGAATGAATTAATATGAATTTGTGTGAAACCTCATTCGTGAGTAATGAGTACTTGGTTTTTAAAAGGATTAATGTTTCATCGATTGGAAATCGAACGAGTATCGAACAAACCATCGCAGCTAATAAAGGAAAATGTATTTAATAATGAAGTACTACTAAAACCGGTAGAAACCTCCATGCGTAGAAGCTAAGATGAGACAAAGTGATATTACATTTTCTAGATCATGACTTCTTTAATAAATTGGTTATAAACAAGAATAAATCGCTTCACACCATGGCATATGTTATTCAATTGTTTTAAAAGAGATTAAGACATTGAACTATGAAACTTTTCTAAAGTAAAGAGACTTGAGTAATCAAATTAGGCAAGAACTCTGCGGGAAAAGAAAGGCATTGTTTTGTCTTAAATTGTTTAAAACATAAAGTGTTATAATTTATGGGAAGAAGTTATAAACACTTTATGAAACAAAAGAAGGGTTTCATCATTGGTTTTAATGTGGTAACTTGACTTTAAAAAGAGAAGTGTTTTGGTCTAAAAAGAAGGCATGATATTGCCTTAATTGGGTTTTAAAAAGGAAAGTATGGAAGTTGTTTTGGTTTACTTAAAAAGATGTAAGTCACTCTATTTTTATACTACGGGTATCGGGTGACTTTTATAAAAGGAATGGATCTCTTAAAGGAATTTAACGACGAGTAATTTAGTGGTTAAACCCGGACTTTGTCATAAAATGAAAGTACTTTAAGTTGTGTGTAACTTGCCTATGTTTGCGGTGATAGACCTCGATGTGCAAGTATCAGATTTCACTCGATTACCGGTTCATGGGATGAACCGGGAATGTATTTCACTCGACTACCATGTTGATGGGATGAACCGAATGTATTTCACGATCACCGCGTTCATGGATGAACCGGGAATGTATTCCACCCGACTACCACGCTCATGGATGAACCGAATGTATTTACTCGACTACCGTTGTTCATGGGATGAACCGAATGTATTTCACTCGACCAACGGCCCACTTGGACGGACTGAATGTATTCCATCCGATCACCGAAGTTCGAGATGAACCGGGAATGTATTCCACACGCTTTATACCGGGTCCATGACGGGCTGAGACATGTTATACGTATCACATGATTTGTACCTAGACCGCCGGTGAGGAAGGAGTTCCACGCGCAGGAGGATGACTTGGGGCGTGAGACCACGACTCGACATGATCGCTTATGTTATGAATCGTAGTTTGGTTATCAAACACGCTCTCGCTTTATATGATCATTATGATTTCATTTACGTGATTTTACGCTTTCACATACTTGGTACTTGTTATCGACTCCTTCGGGGTCGCGTTCATGCTGCAGTAAGAGGTACATCGACCGCCGATCCTCGCCAGGATCACATTTCAGGCCTCGGGAAGCTCCGTTCCTTGGAGGCTTATCTTGGCATGCTACCTGAATGTAGGTTCTTGTACATTGAGAGTATGGCGGCCCCCGTCCATAGTTGTTGTATAAATCTTAGAGGTCCAGAGTAACCGCTGTGGGCAGGTCGTAAGGATTGCAATCGCTCAAATGTCATATATATATATGTTGAAAGCGCAACCGCTGGTTGGCCTATTTTCTTTTAACTTGATCCATTTCTATTTGAATGTTTAACTTTTTATTTCCGCTGGTTTTAATCTGATGTTGTATCACTAGGTGCCCGGTAGCACCACCACGGCCCTAATCGGTCGTGACAAAAGTGGTATCGAGCGCGAATCTCTAGAAAGTGTCCACGCATCGTGTCTAGTAGAGTCTTGATTATCTGTGTCGGCACCACATCTATAATCGTGAGGCTATAGGACATTTAGGATGGGTTTCCATTCTTCTCATTCTGAGATCGTGCCTTAGAGTCAGGTGATAAGTCGGACCTAAAACGTATTCCTTCCTTTACCGGTTATGCCTCTGCAGGCAACCCCGCCTGAGGGGCAAAGCGGCAGGAGCCGCTAGTGGATACTGAGGAGTACGAGGGCGCAGACCGGCCAAGACTGAGACAATCTTCCGACGGGCGAAGTTTCGCGACGCCGCCAACACCAGCCGAGTTTTAGAGTCAGCAGCGGGGCTGCCGAGACTATAAAGATCGAGCCTCCAGCCCCACAAAGGGGCAGGAGACGGGTTATGCGAGATGGCCCGCCATCGCCGTGGTCGTGGGCGGTATATGAGGATAGGCCGATGAGCGCCAGTCCAATGCACCCGTAGTTCACCCCGAGCGCATAGCCAGACTACGGGATTTTCCGTAGATGTAACCCGCCAGTAGTTTTATGGTCGAGGCTCGAGGATGATCCAGAGTTCATCAAGCATACCGGGTAGAGTGATCAAGGCATCGAGACCGAGTCGGTGGTCACTAGTTATCGACGCCGCGCGGATACCGCAATGATCGTTGATTCGTGGGAGGCATTCCCGGGAGAGAGGATGCACTTCCGCCTATACGGGACGAAGTTCTCAAAGGAATTTCTTGCACACTTCTGCCTCCATGATGAGGGCTCGGGCCGATGATTGGACGCCAGACAGATCGCGGACGGTTAGAGAGTACAATGTGAGTTCGACCATTAGCTCGGTATGTCCTCGTCAGAGTAGCCGATATGGAGGACAGAGTACACCACTACGCCACGGGCTAGATGATTACATCGCAGGCTTGTACTGGTGTAGCTCTTCAGCCGGCATGGACATTGCCCGCATGCAAGCTCGTGCACTAGGATGAGGCACGAAGAGGTCGACCGGAATGACCGAGATCGCCAGAAGAGGCCGTGAGCAGGTCCTTTGGTAACTTTCGAGGCGGACCGCCTCAAAGAAGAAAGTTAGCTATGTACCTCCACCAAGATGCAGTGGTCCTCCATAGTCTTCGTGACGCTCGGGGTATTCGAGCCGGTGAGCTCCGTGGCTTCCGTTCGGGTATACGTGAGTTAGCCGCCCGGATTCATGTCCCCTCAGCGCACGATGCGCGACGCCATCCCGGGAATGTCGTCTTTTTATCGGGTGCTTGTTTCACCTGCGCCGTCGTGTGGCCATGTGACGAGATCGTGCTTATAGAGGGGCACCGCAAGCGCAGCCTACCGGATCGCGGCGTGTTCATCGCTTTCTATACGCATGCGGCAGGCGACCTATGATTAGAGTGGAGCGGTAGATTCGTGCATATCCTTAACCTCTAGAGTTGCATGCTTGATATGATGATCTGTTGTTGTTGTCTATGAACGAATAGCGTTATGCTAGTTAGTGAGTCGAAAAAATGGTTAGTTGAAAGGATAAGTCCATGGGTAGTGTGAGAGGGAAGTGGTAGCTTTCATTATGTGATTTGGTAAGATTGTTCTGGATCGGGAAACAAGAGCTTGATGCGTTAAGTGGGTCGGGTTGGGGCCATGTTGCGCCAACCCGGCTGCTTCGAGGTGGGTCGACTCGTGGTCCCGCGGTGGTAGGGCCACGATGAGTGCTAGGCCCAAGTTTAGATGACCATCGATGAGTTCGTGGATATGTTCGACCGTAGCGGATCGTGAAGGCCGGAATGGCCTTAAGGAGATTGAGGCTAGTAAGATGACCAAGTTGAGGTGGTGACTCCAAAGTTTTGGAACCAAGCGAGGATCGGGCGGCACGATGCTAGAAGAGTTCAAGTGTTCGGAAGGGCACGAGCGAGGAAGGAAGAGAACGTGTGTTATTTCGTGCCAGCGTGGCGCTGACAACTTGTTAGAAGAACTTTATCGTTATCCGTCTTGAGAAGGAACATTACAGACTAATGTTTCTACGAGGGAGAATGTTATACCCTGTATTTCCCGAGTATGTACGTGAGGGCGTACGTATGAAAATTTAAGCCTTAAGATTTAGCAAGTCTCGAAATTTGTACACAAGTGCCGAAAGGAGTCGTTTCCGACGAAACGCTTTACTAAACTTAAGGGAAAAATACGGCTATGATTTATAATTTTTGCGGATTTTTCCGAGAGGCGAACATTTTGGACCAACGAGGGTGACATGTGTCACCCTCACATTGGAAGGAAGTGGGCGACAATTGGACGGTAAAAGTGGGACGGGTTAGGTAGGATATTTTGGCAAGTTGTGTGGTAGATGGATAAGGTACACATGGTTGAAATCTAGCCCTACACTTGCCTTACACTCGATGAATCTTGGCTATTGGTTGGCCATTTCTTGACCTATAAATACCCCTTGGTTGATGAATTTCTTCATCCTAAAATCATTCTCCAAGTCTAAAACCCTCTCCCCTTTAGTGTTGGTTCAGCCCAAAGCCCCCTTTCGAGAAGTTCCTGGCCGAGAGCCTCCCCTCCCCTCAGGTGCTCCTAGCCGAGGGGTACCCCTAGCCTAGTTGTTTTCGCATAATACCCCCTTTTTGTGGTATAGAAATACTCTCAAGTATTGTTATAATGCCCAAATACTTTAGCCCTATACCTTGTAGTACTTTCCAAAGTTACTCTATACGTAGAGTCCGAAAATACTATTATACTTTCCTCACTACATAAACGAAACCCTAAGGAAAACCTTCATAGTCGGTTGAAGTGTTAAGTAGAAGGCGTAGAACTTCTAAGGGTTGTTTGGAGCCGGGTTGGAGCAAGAGTAGAGCTTAACGTTGCTCGCAGCGACATTAAACTTGGATAATTTTGGGCTCATCGAGGTAAATACTATTGTCCTTCTTTGTAATTGGAAATTACATAATCGTAGTAGTATAGAAATGATTATAAGATTCATAAGAGAATTGAATCAGAATAGAAGGATATTACGTAATAAACTTGAAATCGAAATCACATCAAGAATTTAAGTAGAAGTTAAATCAGATTTACATAGACTGCATTTACAAAGAGATCGATAACCTTTATTGGTTGAATGTTCGCAAATAGCATGTACTACTTAGAAGGTGGACAAGGCTAGCCGTTATAGCCGTGAGCGCTTTTGCTTATAGTCGATAATCGCCGCGAGGTATGTGATTCTTCCTATACTCGAGCATGACGTATTTAAAAGTATATATATATGACGGTAGACGACGCAGGCAATGTCTTTTTACTTAAGCCTTAATAATAAAGAATCTGTAAGTATTTTACAAGAATATATATATAGTACTGTAGACGCGTGTTACCGTAACGTAGTTATTGGCAATGTCTTTTGACTTAAGCCCTAATAATAAGAACCTTGAATGTATTTCAAAAGAATTAAGAAACCTTTATGAAGAGTAATACTTGGTTTTAAAAAGAGTTATACTAGCTTTATGGGAGTTAGGTATAACGCCTTAAAAGAGGTAAAGAAAATGGTTTCTTGATTTTAGAAGTTAAGAGACTTGATCTTAAAAGATAAGAGACTTGACTTGAATGAATTAATATGAATTTTGTGTGAAACCTCATTCGTGAGTAATGAGTACTTGGTTTTTAAAAGGATTAATGTTTTACTGATTTCGGAAATCAGAATGAGTATCGAACAAACCACTGCAGCGCTAATAAAGGAAAATGTATTGAATAATGAAGTATTACTAAAACCAAATAAACCTCCATCTGCATAGAAGCTAAGATGAGACAAAATGATATTACATTTTCTAGATCATGACTTCTTTAATAAATTGGTTATAAACAAGAATAAACTGCTCACACCTATGGCATATGTTATTCAATTGTTTTAAAAGAGATTAAGACATTGAACTATGAAACCTTTCTAAAGTAAAGAGACTTGAGTAATTGAAATTAGGCAACCGAACTCTAGGAAAAGAAAGGCATTGTTTTGTCTTAAATTGGTTTAAAACATAAAGTGTTATAATGTTTTACGGGAAGTTAGTTATAAACGACTTTATGAAAACAAAAGAAGGGTTTCATCATTGGTTTTAATGTGGTAACTTGACTTTAAAAAGAGAAGTGTTTTGGTCTAAAAAGAAGGCATGATATTGCCTTAATTTGGTTTTAAAAAAGGAAAGTATGGAAGTTGTTTTGGTTTACTCAAAAGATGTAAGTCACTCTATTTTTATACTACGGTATCGGGTGACTTTTATAAAAGGAATGGATCTCTTAAAAGGAATTTAACGTGACGTAGTACTTTAGGTTAAAACCCGACTTTGTCATAAAATGAAAGTACTTTTAAGTTGTGTGTAGCTTTGCCATGTTTGCGTGTGATAGACCGATGTGCAATCGTGATTTCATTTCGACTACCGGCTCATGGGATGAACCGGGAATGTATTCCACTGACTATCGTTGCTCATGGATGAACGGAATGTATTCCACTCCGACCACCGCGTTCATGGATGAACCGAATGTATTTCACTCGACTACCGCGTTCATGGGATGAACCGAATGTATATCACTGACCATCGGCCCACGGGATGGACCGGAATGTATTCCATCCGACTACCGAGTTCACGAGATGAACCAGAATGTATTCCACACGCTTTCTATCGGGTCCATGACGGGCCGAGACATGTTATACGTATCACATGATTTGTACCTAGATCACGGCGAGGAAGGAGTTCCACGCATGAGGGATGACTTGGGGCGTGAGACCGACTTGACATGATCGCTTATGTTATGAATCGTAGTTTGGTTATCAAACATGTCTCCCGCTTATATAGATCGTTATGATTTCATTTACTGATTTTACGCTTCACATACTTGGTACTGTCAGACCTCCTTCGGCCGCGCTCATGCCGCAGTAGAGGTACATCGACCGCCGATCCCCGCTGTGGATCACATTTGCCTTGAAAGCTCCGTTCCTTCGAGGCTTATCTTTGGTATGCTACCCGAGTCCGTAGGTTCTGTACATTCAGTGGTATGGCGGGCCCTTTCCCGTCATAGTTGTTGTATAAATGTTATACCGATTTCCAGTATGACGTAGGACGCACGAGAAAATTTGAACTTTTACATAGGCTTGGCCGAATTAACTTTGTTCACAACACCCGCTTATAGTCGTTCGACTAAACGCTTCCACAACTTTCGTAGGGTAAATTACGCTATGTCATTTTTATTTTTTGCGGATTTTTCCGAGAGACGAAACATTTTGGACTAACAAGAGGGCGACACACTTGCACTCTCTCATTGGAACACCTCGGTAATAGTGGTGGCCGAAAGTGTGGCCTTGTGGTCAAGGGTTGGTAGGATATTTTGTGTTAGTTGGCTAGTGTGCACTTGGCAAGATCTGCCCTACACTTGCCTTGCACTTGGCAAGATCTTGGCCATTGGTTGGCCTTGGCTTGTCCTATAAATACCCTCTCCCTTTGAAGACTTCTTCATCCATAAATTTGCCTAAGTCTTGAAAGCCTCTTTCTCCCCTCGCAGAGGCCTTAGCCGAGAGCCCCTCTCCCTTGGCCGAGAGTCCCCCCTGGGTGAGGGCCGGGTAGACACCCTCCTCGGGTGCTAGCCGTGGGTACCCCAGCCTAGTAGTTTTCGATAAATACCCTCTTGTTAGAAATACTCTCAAAAGTATTGTTATAATGCCCAAATTACCTTAGCCATATACCTTGTAGTACTCTAAGGTTATACCTTTACAAAAAGCCCATTATACTATTATACTTCCCACACCACAAACCGAACCCTAAGTAAATCTTCACCCGTAGTTGAAGTTATAAGTAGTTGGTTAGAACTTACAGCGGTTGTTTGAGCGGGTCTGAGCGCATTGAGTAGAGATAAACCTTGCTCAGATCGGCATTTAAACTCGATAATTATGGGCTTATCGAGGTAATTATCTTGCCCTATTGTAATTGGAAATTACATGTTGTTAGATTATATAGTTGAAGTATACTATATATAAGATCGAACGTTGTTATCGGAATGTCTTTGACTTAAGCCCTAATAATAAGAAACCTTTTCAAAGAAGAGTATCAACCTGTAATTACATAGATCAGACATGAGACTTGTGTAGCTTTTCAGGGGTAGAATTGTGCACGTCCGATTAGACGTATAACCCCCGTTGGCTTGGGTAGCCGCCCCACAGAGAGGAGATTTACGTCACATGGGGAGGTGTCCGAATTTTCTCAGAGAATGTTCTACGATTAGACCTAAATGTTAATAAGCGCTTGTGGACTTATAGGTCAAGTACTACGTATGGCGCGATCTACTTGGCTTAAGGAGTAGCCGACTTGGAGGTACTGAGCGCTTTGCTATTAGTCGATACTGCCGCGAGGTATGTGAACCTCTTCCTATCTCTTCTAGCATGATATGTGTGAACTATGTAGTACGGTGACATGTGCTAAATGTATTTGATTGGTTTAAAACATAAAGTGTTATAACGGCTTTATGGGAAGTTGTTATAATACTTTATGTTGGTAAGAAAATGTAACGACTGCCCGGCCCGCATCGTGCCTTACCCCGGGCACCCTTGGGATACATACATCAGATAAAATCAGCTGAACTTAAAAGATGCGTCTTTATAC
The DNA here is from genome assembly GCA_029844215.1 of Przewalskia tangutica. NCBI lineage: Eukaryota > Viridiplantae > Streptophyta > Magnoliopsida > Solanales > Solanaceae > Przewalskia > Przewalskia tangutica. Next base: position 106,540,410 of record CM056720.1, on the reverse strand, counting down.
AAGAGATATCATAACTAAACAAAGCAACCAAAACTGCTGCCTTCAGATATACATAAACCCGAACAGCTTTAATCCTTTACAACCCCGCCCACAACAGACTACTGCACTCTAAGATATACACGACTATGACGGACAGTGGCTCGCCACACCCTCGAATGTACAAGAACCTACAACTCAGTGGAACACCTACCAAAGATAAGCCTCCGAGAAACGGAGCTTCAAATGCGCTCGAATCGCGGATCCTATGAGCGAGGATCCACGCATCGATGTACTTCTACCGCAGGCATTTAACGCAGCTTCAAGGAGGTCGCATAACAACGGTACCAAGTATGTGAAATCGCATAATACCGAAAATGAAATCATACTAGTCTATATAAAGCAGAGACATGTATGATAACCAACTACGATTCACAACATAAAACATACTATCACTCAATATAACTATGGGTCTCACGCCCACAACATCAATCAGTTCGCATTACGGCCGTGATGCCCTAACATCAGACGGTAGACATGTCCATGATGCAACAATAATACCAATGTCCCATGGCCACATGCCCTGACTGCATCGGTGTAGACATGTCCATGTGACCTCAACAACAAGACAAAGAATCCAAATGGAAGCATACCCGCGCGCTACGATCGTGTCAAGATGTCCAAAGGGAAACAATAAGACAACATTCCAAATGGACGATACCCGCGCGCTACGATCGCGGTCAAGATGTCCAAAAGGAAATCACAAGGCGTTAATCAAAATGGAAACATACCCGCGCGCCACGATCGTGTCAAGATATCCAAAGCGACAACCACAAGACCTTAACTAAAATGAGGCATACCCGCAGCGCCACGATCGTGTCAAGATGTCCAAAGTGATTAACAACAATAATACTATCAACAGAACGCACTGCGGAATTTCTCCGCCACCGCAGACATCCAAGTAAGTTCTCAACTACCAACCGACTCTCTATCGAGACGCCAGTAATACGTAAACACAACGCTTGTACAATAAAGGCTATCATCACAAGCATAGGCAAGTTTCACAACAACAAGCATAGCAAGTTTCACACAACTCAAAGTACTTTCATTTTATGCCAAAGTCCGGTTTTTAACCCCAAAGTACTACATACGTTAAGTTCTTTTAAAAGAGATCCATTACTTTTATAAAAGTCACCCGACACCCGTAGTATTAGAATGACCAACCCATCTTCCTTTTCAAAATCAAGTAACAACATTCCTTTCCTAAGTTCCAGCTTTGCCTAGTTTCAATTACTCAAGCTTTATTTTCAAATGGTTTCATAGTTCCCAAACTTAATCACTGATTCCTTTTAGAACAATTGAGTAACATATGTCATATATGTGAGTAGTTTATTCTTGTTTATAACGATCTTATTACAAAGAAACATGATCTAGAAAATGTAATATCATTTTGTCTCATCTTAGCTTCTATGCAGATGAGGTTTCTACCGGTTTTATTACAACACATCATTATTCAATACATTTTCCTTTATTAACGCCGCAGTTGGTCCTGCCGATACACATTCGATTCAAATCAAGAAAGCATTATTCCTTTAAAACCAAGTACTCATTACTCACGAATGAGGTTTCACACAACATTCACATTAAAACAAATAAGTTAAGTCTCTTATCTTATAAGATCAAGTCTCTTAACTTCTAACATCAGTAAACCATTTTCACTTACATAAGGTCGTTATAACTAACTTCCCATAAAGCTATTATAACACCCTATGTTTTAAATCAACCAAATCACTTAGCACATGTACGCTCACCGCACTACATAGTTCACAACAATCATGCTAGAAAAGATAGGAAGAGGTTCACATACCTCGCGACGATTTATCGACAATAAGCAAAATGCTCCAAGTACTACAACCTCGCTAGCCCTTTCCACTCCTCGAGTAGAATACGCTACTCCTAGTACTTTCACCTAAAAAGGTCAAAACGTCTATTAACCCCAAAACACAAGTTTTCTATCTTTCTATAGAAAATTCGCAAAGACTCTCCCCGCAACAACAGAAATCTCCTCCTCTATCGAGGCCGCTACCAAGCCAACCAGTGTGGGGTTTACACGCCTAACCTGACGTGTACAATTCTACACAAGTCTATCGCAATACACCCTATGTAAATACAGTCAGCTTCTTTATTCTTCGTGCTTAAGTCAAAAGACATTGCCGAATACTAAGTATAGTTCCATATATAGTATACTTCAACTATATATCCTAACAAACATGTAATTTCCAATTACAATAGGACAAGATAATTACTTGATAAGCCCAAAATTATCCAAGTTATAATGTCGATCCCGAGCAAGGTTTAGCTCCACTCACGGCTCCAAACCACTCCAAACAACCCTTAGAAGTTCTAACCAACTTCTACTCACATACTTCAACCAACGATGAAGATTTCCTAGGGTTTTGGTTTGAGACTAAAAGGACAAAAGGTAGTATTTCCTGACTCTACGTGAAAGAGGTATCTTGGAATACTACAAGGTACAAGGCTAAGGTATTTTGGGCATTATAACAATACTAGGAGTATTTCTATACCACAACAAGTGGGTATTATACGAAAACAACTAGGCAGTGGTATCCCACTGGCCAGACCTCACAAGGGGATGGAGACCTCACCCGCCAAAGGCCACTTTCTGGGAGAGGAGGCTCTGACGAGAGTCAACAAGAGGGAGGGAGGGATTCAAGACTTGGAAACATTTGTGGATGAATGAAGTCTTCACAAAGTGGGGTATTTATAAGAAACCCAAATGCCAACCAACGGCCAAGATCAAGCCACGTGCAAGGCAAGTGTACGGCCTTGATCAAGCCAAGTGCACCCTAACCCCTACTCCACAAAACTTGGCACAAGACAAGCCACAATCCAAGGCCAAAACTAGGCACTAAACAAGGAACCAATAGGGCCATATTCGTGAGCCACTAAACAATCCGATACGTGAACCAATCGCCCACTGACGCCACAAGCCTTCCAATGTGAGGTGACACGCCACCCTCCCGCTGGTCCAAAATGTTTCGCCTCGGAAAATCCGCAAAAATTAAAAAGGACATAGCCGAATTTTCCTACGAAAGTCGTGGAAACGCTTTCTGAAAAACGACTTAGCAGACTGCGCTCAAATGTAACTTCGGCTAAGCCATTTAGCGGGTGACACGTGTCACCCTCCTATTGGCCCTCAAAACGCTCTTCAAAAATATCCACAATGGCCAAAATCTCAAAACAAAGTGGCTACAAAACCAGAATTTCTCCCGTGGCCCCACGTGACCATTTCCAAAATAAAATTCCATAATTCTCTAATATTCCGTGAAGTCCGAATACCAAACTGGGAATCCACCCCATTAACGAACCTTTTCCTTCACAAATAACCGAAACTTTTCCGCCGAAAACTCATATCTTTCTTTCTTTCAAAATTTCACGCACTGCACGACGCCCTCACATACATACCACGCAACTACGGGTATAACATTCTCCTCCAGACAAACATTCGTCCCGAATGTTCCTTCTCAAGACGGATATCGATGAAGTTCCTCTAACAAGTTGTCAACGCCATACCGCCACGAAATAACACACGTTATCTTCCTTCCTTACTCCGTGCCCTTCTCGAACACTTGAACTCTCCCAAGACGCACCATACTTGGTCATTACTTCCGCCCCGAAAATCTCCGAGTCACTACCTCCAAACTTGGTCATCTTACTAACCTCAAACTTCCTTAAGGCCATTCCCGCCTTTACGAACCGCTCGGTCGAACGCGCCCACGAACTCATACGATGATCATACAAACTTGGGCCTAGCATCCTCGTGACTTACCACCGCGGGACCACCTAACTGGCCCCACCCCAAACCGGTTACGGTTTGACCCGCGAATGGTCCTAAACCCGACCCCCAACCGTGCCAAACTCTTGTTCCTCGATTCGGAACAATCTTACTAATTCCCATCATGAAAGCTACCACTACCATTTCACACTACCCACGGACTTATCACACAAATAAATCCCACGTATACTACTCACCCTTATAAAGGTCAAACATAAAACGAATCTTTTACTCAAGACGACCTTACCTCTAAGGTCTCAGTCGTGAAATAGTCTAAGGTTCACACTTACCATGCCTCCATACGTATCCTTCCAACTAACCATGTATTCTAACTCACACACATCACAATGCTATCCGTACATAGCACACAAATATGAGATCATCATAACAAGCATACCAAAACTCTAGAGGGTTAAGGATATACCTGAAGCTACCGCCCACTCTAATCATAGGCTCACGGCAGGCGATACAGTAGGGTGATGAACCAGCCACAGATCCCGGGCCGAGTCGTAACATCCGCGCTTCCTTGGTAGGAGCCTCGCAAATGGCCCCGCTGGCCGCATGTAAAACAAACTCCCAATCTAGCACGACACTCTCCAAAATGGAGTCTACCACAATGGTCACAACGAGGTAGGGTGGCTTCACCTGGTTAACACCCTCGTCACGAAAATCTGAACCTGGAGCTCGACTGCTTCCTCAAGACGGTGGAGGACCACTGCACAGTGGGGGTATATAACTAGCTCGGGCCGAGGCGGTCCGCCTCGAAAGCCACCAAAGGACCCCGCCGTCCCGGCCCTCTTCTCGCGATCCGTGTCATTCCGCCGACCCTCCGTGCCTCACATCCTAGTGCATGAGCTGCATGCGGCAATGTCCATGCCCTACCGAAGAGAAACACCCGCACAAGACTCACCATATAATCATCTAGCCTGACGTAGCGATGCACCCTATCCTCCATATCGCAACTAGCGCAGGACATATCGAGCCAAAGAATCGAACTCGACATTGTACTCCTGACAAAGGCGCCTCTCGTCTCAAGAATAAAAATCATTTACCTGCGCCTCTCATCTGCGGAGGCAAGAAGTGCGTGAGGAAAGCCCCAAAACTCATCCCATACTGGAGGCGCATGCTCTCCCGAAAGCTCCCATGAATCAAACCAATCGATTGCGTATCACGCAGCCGATGCAACCAAAGGTCACAGACTGTTTCAAGCCTTGATCACCCGCATGATCCGTCAGAATCGCCGGATGAACTCCCGCGATCATCCTCCGCCTCGACCCATAAAACTCGCGGCTACAACTCGTAAAGTCCGTAGCCTCAAACTATTCGCCGGGTGAACCATCGTGCTATCGAATCGAATCGCCGTGATCCAAATTTATCTCATATTCGCCACGACTCGCCAAAGAATCGGGCCATCTCCTTGTAACCCATCTCTCTCGCCTGCATCGCGGACCGGAGGCTCGTGTATCAGAGTCTCAGCCACCGCCGCGCTCTAAACTCACAGGCCGGGCGGCGCTGTGAAACCCGCCGCCTCAAGCACAACCTCGTATTGCGGGCTCGCGCTCGCATTCTCAGATCTCACTAGCAAAGACTCCTCGCCGCTTTGCCCTTCCGGGCTCGCTGCTCTTGCGGGAGGCATAATCGGTAAAACGAGATACGTCGAGGGGTACAACTTACAACATGCCTCTAAGGCACGATCTCGGAATGAGAAGAATGGAAACCAATCTTAAATGTCCTATAGCCTCGATTATAGATGTGGTGCACAACACACCGATAATCAAGACTCTACTAGACACGGTTCAGACAATTTCCGAGGATTAATCGCCTGATACCACTTTTGTAACGACTGCCCGGCCCGTTCATCGTGCCTTACCCCGGGCACCCTAGCGATACATACACCAGAGAAAAAATCAGCGGAACATAAAACATGAGTCATTATACAAGAGATATAATAAATAAACAGGCCAACCAAAACGGTTGCCTTCAGATATACATAAACCCAATGGGCTTTAATCCTTTACAACCCCGCCCACAACAGACTACAGACTGCACTTAAGATATACAATGACTATGACGGGACAGGGCCCCGCCACACCCCTGAATGTACAAGAACCTACAACTCAGGGAACACCTACCAAAGATAAGCCTCCGGAGAAACGGAGCTTCAAATGCGCTGAACTGTGATCCTATGAGCGAGGATCCACGACCGATGTACCTCTACCTGCGGCATGAACGCACTTCAAGGAGGTCAAGATAACAGTACCAAGTATGTGAAATCAGCATAACATCAAAATGAAATCATACTAGTCTATATAAAGCAGGAGACATGTATGATAACCAACTACAGTTCACAACATAAAACAGTCATCACTCCAATATAACTATGGGTCTCACGCCCACAACATCAATCAGGTTCGCATTATGGCCGCATGCCCCCGGAATACTGCATCGGTGTAGACATGTCCATGATGCAACAATAATACCAATGTCCCATGGCCACATGCCCCGAATTCTGCATCGTGTAGACATGTCCATGTGACCTCAACAACAAGACAAAGAATCCAAATGGAAGCATACCCGCAGCGCTACGATCGTGTCGTGATGTCCAAAGGGAAACAATAAGACAACATTCCAAATGGACGATACCCGCAGCGCTACGATCGTGGTCAAGATGTCCAAAAGGAAATCACGGCGTTAATCAAAATGGAAACATACCCGCGCGCCACGATCGTGTCAAGATATCCAAAGCGATTAACCACAAGACCTTAACTAAAATGGAGGCATACCCGTGCGCCACGATCGTGTCGATGTCCAAAGTGATTAACAACAATAATACTATCAACAGAACGCATCTGCGGAATTTCTCCGCCACCGCCGCACATCCAAGTAAGTTCTCAACTACCAACCGACCTCTATCGAGAGACGCGTAACACGTAAAACACAACGCTTGTACAATAAAGGCTATCATCACAAGATAGGCAAGTTTCACAACAACAAGCATAGGCAAGTTTCACACAACTCAAAGTACTTTCATTTTATGCCAAAGTCCGGTTTTAACCCCAAAGTACTACATACGTTAAGTTCTTTTAAAAGAGATCCATTACTTTTATAAAAGTCACCCGATACCCGTAGTATTAGAATGACCAACCCATCTTCCTTTTCAAAATCAAGTAACAACATTCCTTTCCTAAGTTCCAGCTTTGCCTAGTTTCAATTACTCAAGCTTCTTATTTTCAAATGGTTTCATAGTTCCCAAACTTAATCACTTGATTCCTTTTTAGAACAATTGAGTAACATATGTCATATATGTGAGTAGTTTATTCTTGTTTATAACGATCTTATTACAGCCATGATCTAGAAAATGTAATATCATTTTGTCTCATCTTAGCTTCTATGCATGGAGGTTTCTACCGGTTTTATTACAACACATCATTATTCAATACATTTTCCTTTATTAACGCCGCAGGGTCCTGTCGATACACATTCGATTTCCAAATCAAGAAAGCATTATTCCTTTAAAACCAAGTACTCATTACTCACGAATGAGGTTTCACACAACATTCACATTAAAACAAATAAGTTAAGTCTCTTATCTTATAAGATCAAGTCTCTTAACTTCTAACATCAAGAAACCATTTTCACTTACATAAGGTCGTTATAACTAACTTCCCATAAAGCTATTATAACACCCTATGTTTTAAATCAACCAAATCACTTAGCACATGTGACGCTCACCGTACTACATAGTTCACAACAATCATGCTAGAAAAGATAGGAAGAGGTTCACATACCTCGCGACGATTTATCGACAATAAGCAAAATGCTCCAAGTACTACAACCTCGCTAGCCCTTTCCACTCTCGAGTAGAATACGCTACTCCTAGTACTTTCACCTAAAAAGGTCAAAACGTCTATTAACCCCAAAACACAAGTTTTCTATCTTTCTATAGAAAATTCAAAGACCTCCCCGCAACAACAGAAATCTCCTCCTCTATCGAGGCCGGCTACCAAGCCAACCTGGGGGTTTACACGCCTAACCTGACGTGTACAATTCTACACAAGTTCATCGCAATACACCCTATGTAAATACAGATTCTTTTATTCTTCAGGCTTAAGTCAAAAGACATTGCCGAATACTAAGTATAGTTCCATATATAGTATACTTCAACTATATATCCTAACAAACATGTAATTTCCAATTACAATAGAGGGACAAGATAATTACCTTGATAAGCCCAAAATTATCCAAGTTATAATGTCGATCCCGAGCAAGGTTTAGCTCCACTCCGCGCGCTCCAAACCACTCCAAACAACCCTTAGAAGTTCTAACCAACTTCTACTCACATACTTCAACCAACGATGAAGATTTCCTTAGGGTTTCGGTTTGAGACTAAAAGGACAAAAGGTAGTATTTCCGGACTCTACGTAAAGAGGTATCTTTGGAATACTACAAGGTACAAGGCTAAGGTATTTTGGGCATTATAACAATACTAGGGGAGTATTTCTATACCACAACAAGGGGTATTATACGAAAACAACTAGGCTAGGGGGGGGGGTACCCCACGGCTAGACCTCACAAGGGGGAGGGGGAGACCTCACGGCCAAAGGCCACTTTCAAGGGGGAGAGGAGCTCTTGGACGAGAGTCAACAAGAGGGAGGGGAGGGATTCAAGACTTGGAAACATTTGTGGATGAATGAAGTCTTCACAAAGGGGGGTATTTATAGCAAACCCAAATGCCAACCAATGGCCAAGATCAAGCCATGTGCAAGGCAAGTGTAAGGCCTTGATCAAGCCAAGTGCACCCTAACCCCTACTCCACAAAACATGGCACAAGACAAGCCACAAACAAGGCCAAAACAAGGCACAAAACAAGGAACCAATAGGCCAAAAACGTGAGCCACAAAACAATCCCATACGTGAACCAATCGCCCACTGACGCCCACAAGCCTTCCAATGTGAGGTGACACATGTCACCCTCCCGCTGGTCCAAAATGTTTCGTCTCTCGGAAAAATCCGAAAAATTAAAAAGGACATAGCGGAATTTTCCTACGAAAGTCGTGGAAACGCTTTCATTTAAAAACGACTTAATGCAGACTCAGGCCCAAATGTAACCGCGAAGCCATTTAGGCGGGTGACACGTGTCACCTCCTATTGGCCCTCAAAACGTCTTCAAAAATATCCACAATGGCCAAAATCTCAAAACAAAGTGGGCCCCACAAAATCAGAATTTCTCCGTGGGCCCCACGTGACCATTTCCGAAAATAAAATTCCATAATTCTCTAATATTCCAGGAAGTCCGAATACCAAATCTGGGAATCCAATTCCCATTAACGAACCTTTTCCTTCACAAATAACCGGAAACTTTTCCGTCGAAAACTCATATCTTTCTTTCTTTTCAAAATTTCTGCCGTACTCTCGTACGTACGTCCTCACATACATACCCTGCAACTACGGGGTATAACAGAAAATACTTGTGATTTTTAAAAGGTAACTGATTTGAACTATAACTGGCTTGTTATGTGTTAATAAAGAACTTGAAGTATTTCAAAAGATTTTTGAATCTTTTTGAAAGAAGAGGTAATACTTGATTTTTTTAGAAAACTTAAGAGTCATACTAGCTTTATGGAAAGTTAGGTATAACGGCTTAAGAATGTTTTACTGATTTTGGAAATCAGAATGTGTATCGACAAACCACTGCAGCGTTAATAAAAGGAAATGTTTTTAATAATTAAGTATTATTAAAACCAGTAGAAACTTCCATCTGCATAGAAGCTAAGATGAGACAAAATGATATTTCCTAGATCATGGCTGATGTAATAAGATTGTTATAAACAAGAATATCCTACTCACATATAAGGCTTATGTTTCTCAGATTGTTTAAAGGAGAATTATATTCTTAAATGAATAAGACTATGAACTACGAAACCTTTCTAAAATGAGAAACTTGAACATTGGAAATTAGGCAAACTTGAACATTGGAAAAGAATGTTGCTACTTGATTTTACAAAGAGAAGTAATTGATTTACTTTAAAAGATAATCACTCTATTGTTATATACTACGTATTGTGTGACTTTTGTGAAAGTAACATATCTTTAAAGAGTTGTTGTATAAAGTACTTTGGGGATAAAAACCCGATCTCGTTAATCATATAGTAGAAAGTACCTTATGTGTGAATAACTTGATTGTATTGGTTTGTGATAGCCTTGTAATACCTTGTTGATTTGATAAGTAATCATATTAGGATGCTACGTGTGTTAGTGATTCGTGATGTTTGTGTAAAGGGTTTTCCGCGATTGTGCTTATGTTGTTTGAACGATAAACCGTTATGTTGGTATTATACCACTCACCGTGTTTCCGGGTTAAGTCGCCTCCGATGCGGTAGACTCGTGATGCAGGACCATGATTCGAGAATACCTCATGCGGGTCCCGGGGCCTATGCGAGCTACGAGAGTTCCGTGTTAGTGTGCGCCTTTATGGTCACGCGGTCTATGTGGCCATGCGATCGCGAGTCCAGGCGACGCCGGAGTAGCTACCTCGATGCGGGGTTATACCTCATGCGGGCCTATGAGATTGGCCTATGCGCGAGTCGCGGAGTTCGAGGCTAGACGCGCACATTTGATATTGGCGGCGACCGGCCTTTGATCATGTGACGCTGCAGGCAGATATCATGATACGCTTTATGACCTTGCTAGTATCGCGGTGTTAGTAGTCGGCTATGCCTTCGCATTACCCCGCATCGTTTATTTGGACACAGTGTGACCCGCTGTTCATGTGTATTTCTTGGTGCTTTTCTATCATCGATCCGGCTGAGGAAGGTATTCCACGGGCATGATTGGTGTTGTGGGCGTGAGACCCATTGTTATATCGAGTGATGACTTTGAGGCGCGAGTCCCCGACTAGACATGATCGCTTATTTATTGTGAATCGTAGTTTGGTTATCGTACATGTCTCCCGCCAGATAGACTATTATGATTTCATTTACTGATTTTCGCCCACATACTTGGTACTGTTATCGACTCCTTCGGGGCCGCGTCACATGCCGCAGTTGAGGTAGACGATTGTTGATCCTCGCTCTTAGGGTCACGATTGGCGTTTGAAAGCCCGCTTCTCGAGGCTTATCTTGGTATAGTCCTGTTGTAGGTAACATTGCTGTATGTGGTATGCCCCGCCCCGTCGTTGTTGTCATATCATTCGTAGGTCCAGAGTATCTTGTTGTAAGGTGGTTTGTAAAAGGATTAAACTGCTCATTCATTTGGAAAGAGTTGTTATTTATATATACCGACGTGTAATCGTTTTAGTTAGCTCGCTTTCTTATTTCACTGTCTTCTTACATTGATTTCATGTATGTGTTTTATGTTCCGATTACTCGATGTTGTATCACTAGGTGCCCGGTAGGCACCACGCCCGGTTCGGTCGTGACAAAAGTGGCATCGAGCGATTAATCCTCGGAAAGTGTCTATGCACCGTGTCTAGTAGAGTCTTGATTATCGGTGTGTTGTGCACCACATCTATAATCGTGAGGCTATAGGACATTTAGGATTGGTTTCCATTCTTCTCATTACGAGATCGTGCCTTAGAGTCGTGTGATAAGTTGGACCTCTAACGTATTCCTTTCCTTTACCGCTATGACTCGCAAGGCAACCCCGCCCAGGGGCAAGGCACCGAGGAGCCGCTAGTGGGATACAGAGGAGTAGGGCGCAGCCCGCCAAGACTGAGACAGTGCTTCCAACGGCGAGTTTCGCGACGCCGCCAAAGACCAAAGAAGCGAGTCAGCAGCGGCCGAGACTACTGCACTGAGCCTCCACCCCATGCACCGGCAGGAGATGGGTTACAAGGAGATGGCCCGCCATCGCCGTGGTCATGGCCGATATGAGGATAGGCTGGATGCGCAGCCTCCCCAAGAGCACCGTAGTTCACCCCCGAGCAGACAGTTTGAGACTACGGGATTTTCTGAGATGTAACCCGCCCGAGTTTTATGGGTCGAGGCCTGAGGATGATCCGCAGGAGTTCATCCGGCAGTTACAGCGGATCCTGAGAGTGATCAAGGCATCGGAGACCGAGTCGGTGTTCCTAGGTTCGCATCGGCTGCGTGATACCGCATGATCGCTTGATTCGTGGAGCTGTCCGGGAGAGGATGCACTTCCGCCTATATGGACGAGTTCTCAAAGGCATTTCTTGCACACTTCTTGCCTCCACGCATGAGGAGGGCTCGGCCGACAGATTTCGACGTTGAGACAGGGCGGGCGGACGGTTAGAGAGTACAATGTGAGTTCGACCATTAGCTCGGTATGTCCCGGCGTAGTAGCCGATATGGAGGGCGAGTACACCGCCACGCCACCGGCTAGATGATTACTTGGCGAGAAGCTTGCGGGTGTAGCTCTTCACCGGCATGGACATTGCCCGCATGCAAGCTCATGCACTAGGATGTGAGGCACGAAGAGGTCGATGGAATGACGAGATCGCCAGAAGAGGCCGTGACGCAGGTCCTTTGGTAACTTTCGAGGCGGACCGCCTCAACAAAGCAGTTAGTTATGTACCTCCGCCAAGATGCAGTGGTCCTCCACGCCTTCGTGACGCTCGGTATTCGAGCCGGTCGAGCTCCGTGGCTTCTGGTTCACATGTATACGTGAGTTCTACCCAACAGGATTCACGCCCCTCGCCAAGCACGATGTGCGCACGTCATCCCGGAATGTCGTCTTTTATCGGTGCTTGTTTCACTGCGGCCGTGGCCATGTGACGAGGCGTGCTTATAGAGGGCACCGCAGCCTTGGCGCGGCCTTACCGGATCGATGGCGTTCATCACCTTCATATGCGCCTGCAGGCGTGCCTATGATTAGAGAGCGGTAGATTCTGTATATCCTTAACCTCTAGAGTTTTGCATGCTTGATATGATGATCGTTGTTGTGCTATGAGCATAGCGTTATGTTAGTTATGAGTCGAGAAAAAAATGGTTAGTTGAAAGGATAAGTCCATGGGTAGTGTGAGAGGAAGTGGTAGCTTTCATTACGTGATTTAGTAAGATTGTTCGATCGGAAACAAGAGCTTGACGCATTAAGTGGGTCGGGTTGGGGCCATGTTGCGGGCCAACCCGCGCCTGTTTCGAGGTGGGTCAGCTCGGGTGGTCCCGCAGGTGGTAGGCCACGAGTGCTAGGCCCAAGTTTAGATGACCATCGATGAGTTCGTGGATATGTTCGACTGCAGCGGATCGTGAAGGCCGGAATGGCCTTAAGGGAGATTGAGGCTAGTAAGATGACCAAGTTTGAGGTGGTGACTCCAAAGTTTTGGAAATCAAGCGAGACTGAAGTGTGGCACGTATACTAGAAGAGTTCAAGTGTTCGAAGGGCACGACGAGTAAGGAAGAGAACGTGTGTTATTTCGTGGCGCGTGGCGTTGAAAACTAGTTAGAAGAACTATATCGTTATACGTCTTGAGAATCAACATTCGGGACGAATGTTTATAATGATGGGATAATGTTATACCCCGTATTTCCAGAGTATGTACGCGAGGGCGTACGTATGAAAATTTAAGCCTTAAGATTTGGCAAGTCTCGAAATTTGTACACAAGTGCCGAAAGGAGTCGTTTTTCGACGAAACGTTTTACTAAACTTGCGAAGGGAAAAATACGGCTATGATTTATAATTTTTGCGGATTTTTCCGAGAGACGAAACATTTTGGACCAACGGGAGGGTGACATGTGTCACCCTCACATTGGAAGGAAGTGGGCGACAATTGGACGAAAAGGGTGGGATGGGTTAGGTAGGATATTTTGTGCAAGTTGTGTGGTAGATGGATAAGGTACACATGGTTGAAATCTAGCCCTACACTTGCCTTACACTTGGATGAATCTTGGCCATTGGTTGGCCATTTCTTGACCTATAAATACCCCCCTTGGTTGATGAATTTCTTCATCCTAAAATCATTCTCCAAGTCTAAAAACCCTCTCCCCCTTTAGTGTTGTGTTCGTCCAAAGCCCCCCCCCCCCCCTTTGGAGAAGTCTTGGCCGAGAGCCTCCCCCCTCCCCCTTTGTGGTGCCCTAGCCGAGGGGTACCCCCCCCCCCTAGCCTAGTTGTTTTCGTATAATACCCCCTTTTTGTGGTATACAAATACTCTCCAAGTATTGTTATAATGCCCAAATACTTTAGCCCTATACCTTGTAGTTCTTTCCCAAGTTACCTCTATACGTAGAGTCGAAAATACTATTATACTTTCCTCACTACGTAAACGAAACCCTAAGGAAAACCTTCATAGTCGGTTGAAGTGTTAAGTAGAAGTTGCGTAGAACTTCTAAGGGTTGTTTGGAGCGGGTTGGGCGACGGAGTAGGAGCTTAACGATGCTCAGGAGCGACATTAAACTTGGATAATTTTGGGCTCATCGAGGTAAATACTACTGTCCTTCTTTTGTAATTGGAAATTACATACTGTAGTAGTATAGAAATGATTATAAGATTCATAGAAGAGAATTGAACTATAATAGAAGGATATTACGAATAAACTTGAATCAAATCACATCGGAAGAATTTAAGTAGAAGTTAAACTGCATTTACATAGACTGCATTTCTACAGAGGTGATAACCTTTATTGGTTGAATGTTACGCAAATAGCATGTGCTACTTAGAAGGTGGACAAGGCTAGCCGTTATAGCCGTGGAGCGCTTTTGCTTATAGTCGATAATCGTCGCGGTATGTGATTCTTCCTATACTCTTGAGCATGGCGTATTTAAAAGTATATATATAGTACGGTAGACGACGCGTGTGGCAAATGTCTTTTGACTTAAGCCTGAATAATAAAGAATCTGGAAGTATTTTACAAGAATATATATATAGTACGGTAGACGTACGGGTGTTAACAGAACGTAGTTATTGGCAATGTCTTTTGACTTAAGCCTGAATAATAAGAACCTTAAATGTATTTCAAAAGAATTAAGAAACCTTTATGAAGAGTAATACTTGGTTTTGAAAAGAGTTATACTAGCTTTATGGGGAGTTAGGTATAACGTCTTAAAAGAGGTAAAGAAAATGGTTTCTCGATTTTAGAAGTTAAGAGACTTGATCTTAAAAGATAAGAGACTTGACTTGAATGAATTAATATGAATTTTGTGTGAAACCTCATTCGTGAGTAATGAGTACTTGGTTTTTAAAAGGATTAATGTTTTACTGATTTCGGAAATCAGAATGAGTATCGAACAAACCACTGCAGCGCTAATAAAGGAAAATGTATTGAATAATGAAGTATTACTAAAACCAGTAGAAACCTCCATCTGCATAGAAGCTAAGATGAGACAAAATGATATTACATTTTCTAGATCATGGCTGCTTTAATAAATTGGTTATAAACAAGAATAAACTGCTCACACCTATGGCATATGTTATTCAATTGTTTTAAAAGAGATTAAGACATTGAACTATGAAACTTTTCTAAAGTAAAGAGACTTGAGTAATTGAAATTAGGCAAACTGGAACTCTAGGGAAAAGAAAGGCATTGTTTTGTCTTAAATTGGTTTAAAACATAAAGTGTTATAACAGCTTTATGGGAAGTTAGTTATAAACGACTTTATGAAAACAAAAGAAGGGTTTCATCATTGGTTTTAATGTGGTAACTTGACTTTAAAAAGAGAAGTGTTTTGGTCTAAAAAGAAGGCATGGTATTGCCTTAATTTGGTTTTTAAAAAGGAAAGTATGGAAGTTGTTTTGGTTTACTCAAAAGATGTAAGTCACTCTATTTTTATACTACGGGTATCAGGTGACTTTTATAAAAGGAATGGATCTCTTAAAAGGAATTTAACGTACGTAGTACTTTAGGGTTAAAACCCGGACTTTGTCATAAAATGAAAGTACTTTAAGTTGTGTGTAACTTGCCTATGTTTGCGTGTGATAGACCTGATGTGCAAGTACTATATTTCACTCGACTACCGGTTCATGGGATGAACCGGGAATGTATTTCACTCGACTACCGCGTTCATGGGATGAACCAGGAATGTATTCCACCCGACTACCGCGTTCATGGGATGAACCGGGAATGTATTCCACCCGACTACCGCGTTCATGGGATGAACCGGGAATGTATTTCACTCGACTACCGCGTTCGTGGATGAGCGGGAATGTATTTCACTCGACTACCGCGGCCCACGGATGGACCGAATGTATTCCATCCGACTACCGAGTTCATGAGATGAGCAGAATGTATTCCACACGCTTTCTATCTGGGTCCATGAGATGGGCCGAGACATGTTATCGTATCACATGATTTGTACCTAGATCGCGGCGGTGAGGAAGGAGTTCCACGTACGAGGATGACTTGGGGCGTGAGACCACGACTTGACATGATCGCTTATGTTATGAATCGTAGTTTGGTTATCAAACATGTCTCTGCTTTATATGATTGTTATGATTTCATTTATGATTTTTACGCTTTCACATACTTGGTACTGTTATCGACCTCCTTCGGGGCTGCGTTCATGCCGCAGTGAGGTACATCGATCGCCGATCCCCGCTTGTGGGATCACATTTCAGCGTCTTGGGAAGCTCCGTTCCTTCGGAGGCTTATCTTTGGTATGTTACCCTGAGACTGTAGGTTCTTGTACATTCAGGGGTATGGCGGGGCTCTGTCCCGTCATAGTTGTTGTATAAATCTTAGAGGTGCAGTAATGCTGTTGTGGCGGGTTGTAAGGGATTATAATCGCTCAAATGTCTATATATATATATGTTGAAAGGCAACCGCTTTTGGTTGACCTATTTTCTTTATCTTGATCCATGTCTATTTGAATGTTTAACGCTTTTATTTCATTGGTTTTTCTCTGATGTTGTATCACTAGGGTGCCCGGGGTAAGGCACCAGTCACGGGCCCCGGAACGGGTCGTGATAATTCCAAGGTTACACCTATACTCAAAGCCCAGAAATACTATTATACTTCCCTTCACTACAAAACGAAACCCTAAGGAAAATCTTCATAGTCGGTTGAAGTATTAAGAAGAAGTTGCGTAAAACTTCTAAGGGTTGTTTGGAGCTGGTTGGAGCGCCCAGAGTAGGAGCTAAACGTTGCTCAGGATCGACATATAAACTTGGATAATTTTGGGCTTATCGAGGTAAATACTCTTGACCTTCTATTGTAATTGGAAATTACATCGTAGTAGTATAGAAATGAATATAAGACTCATGTAGAAGGATATTACGTAAGAGAATTGAATCGTAATAGAAGGATGTTAAAGAAGAAGATCAATCAGATTTACATAGGAATTTGTATTCTGATGACTTGTGAAGTTTGTGGTAGGAAGTCTTGCCCAATTTTCCATAGAATCTTGTATCTAGATTTATTCTACCGAGTAGTCTAGACATTGATAGACTTGTATAACCGTTATAGGTTGAAGTACTGCGAGTAGCGTATTATATTCGAAGGGTGGAAAAGGCTAGCAGGATTACAGTACTTTGGATCTATTTGCTAATAGTCGATAAATCGTCGCGAGGTATGTGATTCTTCCTATCCTCTTGAGCATGATATTTTAAAAAGAATATATATAGTGCGGTGACGTGCGTGTGTTAAGCAACGTGGTTTTACTGCGATGTCTTTTGACTTGAGTCTAAATAATAAGAATCTGAAGTATTTCAAAAGAGTTAAGAAACCTTTTTGAAAGAAGAGTAACACTTGGTTTTAAAAGTTTTAAAAGCTTAAGAGTTATACTAGCTTTATGGGAAGTTAGGTATAACGACTTAAGAGAGATAAAAGAATGGTTTATTGATTTTAGAAGTTAAGAGACTTGATCTTAAAAGATAAGAGACTTGACTTAATTAAATTAATATGAATTTTGTTAAAAAGTGTGAAACCTCATTCGTGAGTAATGAGTACTTGGTTTTTAAAAGGAATAATGTTTCTTGATTTGAAATCGAATAAGTATCGACCGAACCACTGCTGCGTTTATAAAGGGAAATGTATTGACTAATTAAGTATTATTAAAACCAGTAGAAACCTCTATCTGCATAGAAGCTAAGATGAGACAAAATGATATTACATTTCCTAGATCATGGCTGCTTTAATAAGATTGATTATGAACAAGAATAACCTACTCACATATAAGGCATATGTTTCTCAAATTGTTTAAAAGAGAATTATATTCTTAAGTGATTAAGACTATGAACTACGAAACCTTTCGAAAATGAGAAACTTGAGTATTTGAAATTAGGCAAACTTGAGCGTTTGGAAAGAATGTTGTTACTTGATTTTACAAAGGGAAGTATTTTGGTTTACTTAAAAGATAGTCACTCTATTTTTATACTACGGGTATTGTGTGACTTTTGTGAAAGAAATGATCTTTTAAAAGTTAATGTATGAAGTACTTTGGGGATAAAAACCCGAACTTGTTAACATAAAGTAGAAAGTACCTTGTGTGAATAACTTGATTGTGTTGGGTTGTGATAGCCTTGTAATACTTTCTTGTTGATTTGATAAGTAAACATGTTAGGATGCTACGTGTGTTAGTATCTTGTGATGTTTGTGTAAAGGGGTTTCCCTTGTTGTGCTTATGTTGTTTAACGATAAGCTATTATGTTAGTATTATATCACTCACCTCTTGACATGATTCCGGGGGTTAAGCTGCCCTCCGATGCGGGGTAGACTCAGGCGGTCTGGGACCATGATTCGAGAATACCTCATGCGGGTCCAGGGGACCTATGCGGAGCTACGAGAGTTCCAGGTTAGTGTGCGGCCTTTGTGGTCATGCGGTCTATGTGGCCATGCGGACTGCGAGTCCAGGACGATGCCGGGGAGTAGCTACCCTCGATGCGGGGAATACCTCATGCGGGCCTATGTGAGTGGCCTATGCGGAGCTGCGGGAAGTTCCAGGACTAGACGCGCACATTTGATACTGCGGGCGAGTGGCCAGCTTCGATCATGTGGCGGTCTAGACAGATCTCGTGATACAGTTTATGACCTCGTTGGTACCGTGGGTGTTAGTAGTCGGCTATGCCTTCGTACTTACCCCGCACGGCTATATTATGACACAGGTGGGACCTGGTGTTCATGTGTATTCCTTGGTGCTTTTATATCATAGACTGCCGGCAGTGAGGAAGGTATTCCACGGGCATGATTGATGTTGTGGGCGTGAGACCCATAGTTATATTTGAGTGATGACTTTGAGGGCGTGAGTCCCTGACTTGACATGACTGCTTATATTATTGTGAACTGTAGTTTGGTTATCATACATGTCTCCTACTTTATATAGACTACTATGATTTCATTTACAGTATTTTTAGTTTCACATACTTGTTACCTGTTGTACTGACCTCCTTCGGGGGGGATGCGTTCATACCGCAGGTAGAGGTACACCAGTCGTTGATCCCCGCTCTTAGGATCACAGTTCAGCGTTTTGGGAAGCTCCGTTTCTTCGGAGGCTTATCTTTGGTATAGTCCCCTGTCGTTGTAGGTACTTACATTCAGGGGTATGGCGAGGCCCTGTCCGCCATTGTTGTTATATCATTCTTAGAGGTGCAGAGTAATGCTGTGGGCAGAGTTTGTAAAAAGGATGTAACTGTTCGGATTTAAGTTTTTATATATATGCCGAAAGACAACTTTTCTTCAGATAAACTGTGTCTCTTTTACATTGTTTCATGTTGTGTTTTATATTCCGCTGATTACTCTGATGTATGTCTACTTGGGTGCCACAGGTAGGCACGATCCACGCCCGGTTCGGTCGTGACAAAAGTGGTATCAGAGCGATTAATCCTCGGAAAATGTCTGAACCGTATCTAGTAGAGTCTTGATTATCGGTGTGTTGTGCACCACACCAATAATCAGGAGGCTATAGGATATTTAGGATTGATTTCCATTCTTCTCACTCTGAGATCGTGCTTAGAGTTGTGTTATAAGTTGGACCCCTCTAACGTATTTCTTTCCCTTACCGTTATGCCTCCACGTAAGGCAACCCGGGCCCAGAAGGGCAAGGCAGCCGAGGGAGCTGCGAGTAGAGCACAGAGGGTTACTAGGGCACAGGCCCAATCATCACCTGGGGTGGTGCTTCATTCGGGGAGTTCGCTCGTCGACCCACAGAGTTTAGCACGCGGCGATTCCTCATCATGCCATGATAGTTGAACCTTCAGCCCACGACCGAGCGTAAAGTATAGATTGCAAAGAGCGACCACATTAGCTAAGGATGTAGCTACCTGAGAGTATATTATATACCGATTTATCACGAGTCATGATGACTATCTAAGAGAGGGTTGTGCAAGAGTAGCTCTTCAGTCAGGCTTGAGCATGACCTGCGTACGGGCTTATGCGCAGCAGGCTGAGAAGCGTAGAGATCGACAGATTAATCAAGGATCAGCAAAGAGGCGAGCAGCGGGTCCTTTGGTAACTTTCGAGGCAAATCGCCTCAGCAGCAGACTGGATACGCACCTCCGCCAGTGCAGAGTGGTCCTCCACAGACTTCAGGACGTTCGGGGTATGTAGGAGTTGGTCAGAGCTCCAGGGCTGCTAGTTCGCAGAACCACGTAGGTTCCGGCCGGATTCGATTTTCCTCGGTATTCACACAGGGCGACGCCACCGGGGATGCCGTTTGTTTTTGTTGATGCTTGTTATGCTTGCGGCCAGCAGGGCCATTTTGCGAGAAATTGTCCGACTAAAGGTGGCGCGGACGTAGAGACTCAGCCTTCGGGATCAGTGGCTAGTTAATCACCTTCCCTAGCTATGCGCCCTACGGGGCAGGATTGATTAGAACGACAAAGGGGAAGTGAAGCAGTAGATACAGGTATATCTTTAACCCTCTAGAGATTAGTATGTAAGATGAGTATATCTTAAGTGTTATGTTCTGATAGCATTTGTGCAAAGTGTGATTAGAAATCATGGTTAGTTAAAAGGGTAAGATTGGGGATAAGGAAAGTGTGAGCCTTAGAATGTTATACGTAGAGACCTTAGAGGTAAGGCCATCTCGAGTAAAAGATTTATTTTATATTGACCTTTATCGGAGTGCATAGTACACGTGAGATATGTTTGTGTGATAAGTCCCTGAGTAGTGTGGTATGAAAGAGGGTAGTTGAGCTAAGAAGACCACTAGGTTTTCGTAACTTGATTAGTGAGATTGTTAAGGTCGGGAACAAGAGTTTTTGCGTGATAGCGTGTCGGGTTGCGGACCGATCGCGGGTCAACCCGCGGCCTGTATTGTGGTGGGGTCACTTCGAGGTGGTCCCGCCAGGTGCTAGGGTCACGAGGGTGTTAGGCCCAAGTTTAGTTAACCATCGTACGAGTTCGTGGATGCGTACGACTAGTAGTCGGGCCGATGAGGTCAGCCCCTCTTGTCTTTCAGTCAGGACCGTGTACTCGGCAGAGGGTTATGCGAGATGTTATATCAGGAAGGTTGTAAGGCTGCATGAGGTGCCTACTTTCACCTTATGATAGGCAGTGGAGCCCAGGTTACGACTATTTCTTTTTCTGGAAGTTTTACGAGCAGGTTAGGAACTCAAAGTGAGTCTCGATCGCATTCGCCTCGGCCGGTGTTTGGATTTCGTGGTAGCTGTGAGGATTGTTGTCTCCTGTTGAGGAAGTGTTTTATAGCTACCATTTCAGTATTCAGATGTCGCCTTATGAATGCCTTGTAGGGGCGGTAGTGTAGGTTGCCGGTCGATTGGTTCGATGTTGGCAAGGTTCAGATAGTTGGTTCATACTTATTTCAGCAGAATATGGATAGGGTGAAGCTTATCCAGGAGAGGTTATTGACAGCTCAGAGTCAACAGAAGTCGTGCGGATAATCGGCGACGACGCTTAGAGTTCAGGTTGACGGTGGGTCTTCTTGAAGGTACCACCCCAGAGAGGGTGTGACGAGTCTTAGAAAGCGGGGAAAACTTAACCCGAAGTACTTTTGGGCATTTTCAGATTGGTTGTAGGATAGGCCAGGTTGCCTATAAGTTGGCATTGCCATCCGACGTAGGGAGCAGTACGTCCGGTCTTTCATGTTGTTATGTTCGGAAAGGTATAGGAGATCCATCCAGAGTGTTCCCCATAATGATGACCTAGTTGGAGGTAGTAACCCAGAGATTTTGGAAACTGAAGCAATACCAGAAATATGGTAAGTTATGAGAAAGAGTTCGAGTGTAGCGAAGGTACGAGTAAGGGAAGAAGCGAGCATGTATTAAGAACATAGATGTGATCATTTCTTTTATAAAGTGAAGGTGCGAAGGGAGTATATTTTAGACCTCGGGTGGGAGCTTGTGTAATAATGGAGGTGATTCCTCGTGGACTTGGATTAAGTATTTGCGCATGTGTTATTATATGGTCAGGTGTGGCGTGATTGTTTTCGTAAGTATAGCAGTGAAGACTATACTGTCGCATGTATGTTTTGAGGCATAGAAGGAACATTCGGGACGAATGTTTCTAAGGAGGGGAGAATGTTATACCCCGTATTTCCAGTATATGCGTGAGGCGTGCGACAAAGTTTAAGTCTTAAGTTGGCATTAGGACGAAAATTTTGTTCACAACTACCTAAAAGAATCGTTTTTCGACGAAATGATTTACAAAACGTGCGAAGGGAAAATTACGGCTATGTCATTTATATTTTTTGCGGATTTTTCCGAGAGATGAAATATTTTGGACCAACGAGAGGGCGACACTTGTCACCCTCAAGTTGGCGGATTCTTAGCCGATTGGTGCACGTTTTTGTGCCATGTTTTGTGGCCTAAACCATGGGTCAATGTTTGGAGTGAATTGAGGAGTAGATGGCTAGGGCACTGGGCAAATCCTCACCTTCCACTTGCCCCACTTGTCTTGATCATGGCCATTGAATTCCTATAAATACCCCATTTGTTGAAGACTTTCTTCATCCCTCAAACACTTTCTAAGTCTTGAAAACCCTTCCCCCCTTTGGAGAGGTTTTCGTCCAAAGCCTCCTCCCCTTTGAGAGGCCTTGGCCGAGAGCACCCCCTTTTCTAGTGGTGCTAGCGAGAGTACCCTCCCCTCTTGAGAGTTGTTCTCGTAAAATACCCCCTTGGTAGAAAAGTATTCTCCAAGTATTGTTACTATTCCAAAATACCTTGGCCCAAATATCTTGTAGTATTCCAAGGTTACACCTATACTAAAAGTCCAGAAATACTATTATACTTCCCTTCAGTCACAAAAATGAAACCCTAAGGAAAATCTTCATAGTCGGTTGAAGTATTAAGAAGAAGTTGCGTAGAACTTCTAAGGGTTGTTTGGAGCAGGTTGGAGCGCCCAGAGTAGGAGCTAAACGTTGCTCAGGATCGACATTTAAACTTGGATAATTTTGGGCTTATCGAGGTAAATACTCTTGACCTTCTATTGTAATTGGAAATTACATACTGTAGTAGTATAGAAATGAATATAAGACTCATAGAAGGATATTACAGAAGAGAATTGAACTGTAATAGAAGGATGTTAAAGAAGAAGATTGAACTGTACTTACATAGGGCTGTATTTACAGTAGACTTGTTGTCACGACCCGACCCCGGGCCGCGACTGGTGCCCTACCTGGGCACCCTGTTCAGGTATACATCAGAGAATAGCAGCGGAACATACACAACATAAACACAGGTGTAAACAATATAACAACACAGGCTAGCCGATAAGGCCGCCTTCCATAATATAAACAAAGTCAAAAGTACAACTTTACAACTCGCCATACAGCCCAACCACAAATGTGAATACGCACCTCAGGAATAACAAGCGTGGCGGACAGGGCCGCCATACCCTGAATGTACATAATATACAACATCGTGGAAATCTCAGACTAAAAAGAAAGACAAGCCTCCGGAGAATGGAGCTTCCGACGTCTGATAAGTGATCCTAAGGGTGTGGATCCGCAATCTGCTTACCCTTTCCTGCGGCATGAACGCAGCCCCCGAGGAAGGGGGTCAGTACAAAATATGTACTAAGTATGTAAAACTGGAAAGTACTATAATTACAACATAAGTTTAAAAGAAAGCCGGAGACATGTATGATAACAAAATTACAGTACACAGTGCCTTACTAACAATGAGAGTAAAAATAGGTGTATACTTACAACGAAAAATAGGATTGAAATCCTACTCCTGGGACTATTTCACCCGCATAGGTCCAGTGGACCTGCGTGAGGTATTCCTCGCATGGGACTATTTCACCCGCATAAGCCCTTACGGACTCACATGAGGTATTCCTCGCATAGGCTGGACCCGCACGCATGGGACTATTTCACCCGCATAAGCCCTTACGGACTCGCATGAGGTATTCCTCGCATAGGCTGGACCCGCCCGCATGGGACTATTTCACCCGCATAAGCCCTTACGGACTCGCATGAGGTATTCCTCGCATCGTGGTTAGCAAATCCACGGAAATATACAATGCCACAATCCCGGGGAATGACCCCGCAACGAATAATATATCACTAGCCCAAATCCGGCTATCACACATAACATAAGCTCTATCGGCTTATCATACACAATATATAAGCAAGTTAAGAAATCCCCTAACTTCTTACTATTCTTGTTCATATACACTCTCATTTTAGTTTACTTAAGGCACTAACATGTCTTTTATGAAAATCCGGGAATTTAACCCAAAGTACTACGTACTTCTATTCTTTTAAAATGACTCATTTCATTATAAAACTTCCAAGATACTAGTAACCGTAGTATCAAGTTACAATTTCTTTTCAAGACAAGTCACAATACTTTTAGAAATAAAAATTAGGCTTCTAATCAAGTGACTCATGTCTTATAAAACCTTAGGCAATTGGTGCCTTAAAATCGAATTGCCTTCCATTAAAACAAGTCATTTATCTTTTCATAAAGTCAATATAACCAACTCCCCATAAAGTCGTTATATTCACTTTATACCTTAGTCAAGTACAATTTCCTATCCAAGGACTTATACGATTAAGCGACACAAGTATCACATACTTTAAAATTCTTCAAGTCCCTTATCTTTAACAAGACTTAAGACATCTTTAATATTCTCAAAGAAGTGAGTTAATCTCCTAACTCACCCGACTTGGCATTTCATAAAACAAGTAAAAAATGTCAAAGTCTTCAGACGTCATCGTACTATATACGTGAAACTAGTCATGCTCAAAGATAGGAAAAGTTCTACATACCTCGTCGGGTCAAACCACTTGCCAAGTACAAAGTCCCGCCCGTAGTATGTCAACCTATAATATTCACAATACTTCTATTAAAGCCTTACTTCAATCATAGAATATTATAAGTGTTAAGTCTCTATATTTTACGGAAAATCGGACAGTACCTCCTTTGTTTTTACTTACTTTGCCACCTTTTTCAAGGCCGAAATACAATAACCAAACAGCCCCAATTGGCTCACAATTATATAGAAGGTAGTCCAATACAAATGAATAACTAAACAGCCCCAATTGTCTCACAATTTGTTATACCCCGTATTTCCAGAGTATGTACATGTGGACGTACGTACGAATTTTGAGCCTTAAGTTAGGCATGTTTCGAAATTTTGTGCACAACCCCCGTATAGAGTCGTTCTTCGACGAAACGTTTCCATAGCTTTCGTAGGGAAAATTCCGGCTATGTCATTTATAATTTTATGGATTTTTCCGAGAGACGAACATTTCGGACCAACGGAGGGTGACATGTGTCACCCTCACATTGGAAGCAAGAGGCTGGGCGATTTGGGCGTCAAGAGGCCTGGTTGGCCTTGGCCGATTGGCTCTCTTTTGTGCCTTGTTTTGTGGCTTGTTTTGTGGAGTGTTTTGTGGAGTAGGGTTAGGGTGCACTTGGCTTGATCTTGCCTTACACTTGCCTTGCACATGGCTTGATCTTGGCCATTGGTTGGCTTTTGGTTTTGCTATAAATACCCCCTAAGTGTGAAGACTTCATCCATTCCAAATATGTTCCAAGTCTTGCTATCCTTCCTCCCTCTTGTTTGACTCTCGCCCAAGAGCCCCCTCCCTAGATAGGCCTTTGTGGCGAGAGCCTCCTCTCTCCCCTTTGTGGTGGCCGGGGTACCCACTAGCCTAGTTGTCTCGTATAAATACCCCCTTGTGGTATAGAAATACTCTCCAAAGTATTGTTGTAATGTCCAAATACCTTGGCCCAAATACCTTGTAGTATTCCCAAGGTTACACTTATACAAAAGCCCAGAAAATACGATTATACTTCCTATAGCCACAAAAACGAAACCCTAAGGAAATCTTCACCCGTTGTTGAAGTACTTAAGAGAAGTTGGTTAGAACTTCTAAGGGTTGTTTGGAGCGGGTTGGAGCACCCGGAGTAGGAGCGAAACATTGCTAAGGATCGACTTTAAACTCGGATAATTTTGGGCTTATCGAGGTAAATATTCTTGACCTTCTATTGTAATTGGAAATTACATGTCTGTTAAAATATATAGTTGAAGTATACTATATATAGAACTGAACGTAGTTGTTGGCAATGTCTTTTGACTTAAGCCTGAAGAATAAAGAACTGAACTGAACTGTAATTACATAGGACTGTATTACAGTAGACTTGTGTAGTATTACTGTATAGTAGAATTATACCCGTTCGGGTAAGATGTATAACCCCCCCCCTGGTTGGCTTGGTAGCCGACCTCGATAGAGGAGGAGATTTACGCGGTTGCGGGGGGGGGGAGGTGCTGCCGAATTTTCTGTAGAATGTTCTACGTTAAGATCTAGATTTTAATAAGCGCCTTGTGGCCTTATAGGTTGAAGTGCTACGTGTGACGTAATCTTCTGGACTAAGGAGTAGCCGACGGTTTGAGGTACTCGGAGCGTTTTGCTATTAGTCGATAATCGTCGCGAGGTATGTGAACCTCTTCCTATCTCTTCCAGCATGATATGTGTGAACTATGTAGTACGGTAGACGTACATGTGTTAGCTGTGTTTGATTGTTTTTAAAACATAAAGTGTTATAACGGCTTTATGGGAAGTTGGTTATAACAGCTTTATGTAGGTAAGAAAATACTTTGTGGTTTTAAAAGGTAACTAATGTGAATTATAACTGGCTTGTTATAATAAAGAACTTGATGTATTTCAAAAGATTTCTAAATCGTTTTGAAGGGAGAGTAACACTTGGTTTTAAAGGTTTTAAAAAGAGTTATACTAGCTTGATGGGGAGTTAGGTATAATGTCTTAAGAGAGGTAAAGAAAATGGTTTACTGATGTTAGAAGTTAAGAGACTTGATCTTATAAGATAAGAGACTTAACTTATTTGTTTTAAATGTGAATGTTTGTGTGAAACCTCATTCGTGAGTAATGAGTACTTGGTTTTATTTAAAGGATAATGTTTTACTGATTTCGGAAATCAGAATGTGTATCGACAGACCACCTGGCGTTAATAAAGGAAAATGTATTGAATAATGATGAATTGTATTAAAACCAGTAGAAACCTCCATCTGCATAGAAACTAAGATGAGACAAAATGATATTACATTTTCTAGATCATGGCTGCTGTAATAAGAATATTGTAAACAAGAATAACCTACTCTCACATGAGACATATATTACTCAATTGTTCTAAAAAGAAATCAAGTGATTAAGTTTATGAACTATGAAACCTTTTGAAAATGAGAAGCTTGAGTAATTGAAACTAGGCAAACTGGAACTTAGGAAAAGAATGTTGTTACTTGATTTTGAAAAGGAATATGGGTTGGTCATTCTAATACTACGGTGACTTTGATAAAAGTAATGGATCTCTTTTAAAGAATTTAACGACGTAATTTAGGGTTAAAACGGACTTTGGCATAAAATGAAGGTACTTTGAGTGATGTGAAACTTGCCTATGCTTGTTGTGGTGAAACTTCGCTATGCTTGTTGTGGTGAAACTTTCCTATGCTGTTGTGAAACTTGCCTATGCTTGTGATGATAGCCTTTGTTGTGCAAGTGTGGTGTTTTACGTATTACCGCGTCTCGATCGAGTTTCTTCTTGTTGGGTTTGGTACTGGTGGGCTCGTACCGATCTGGCCTTGCACCGTGGTTCGCTCGCCTTGCCCGATTCGGTGTAGTAGCGTAGTCTGGTACGCACTTGCCCTGTCGCCGTAGTGTGAAGTCTCGTGATACGTGGCCTCTTGGTCCCCGTGGTCACCTCGACTTGCCCCGGCCACGGCCGTGTTTGTGGTTGCATTGTATTATTGCGCGGTTCGGATCCGGTAGTTGTACTTGTCTGTGCGGTTTTATGACACGTGGACCTGTGTTCATGTATACTCCTTGGTATTGTTATATCATAAACCGCCAGAGTGAGGAAAAGAAATTCCACGCACGAGTGATAATTTGAGGCGTGAGTCACGACTTGATGTAATCGGTTATATGTTATATCTTGTAGTTGGTCATCATACATGTCTCGCTATATAGACTATTATGATTTCATTTACGTGATTTGATTTCACATACTTGGTACTGTTAGATCGACCTCCTTCGGGGCCGCGTTACGCCGCAGTAAAGGTACATCGATCGTCGATCCGCTTATAGGATCACATTCGTGTTGGGAAGCTCCGTTTCTCGAGGCTTATCTTTTGGTATGTGTTCCCGAGTTGTAGGTTCTTGTACATTCGGGGTATGGCGGGGCCCCGTCCGTCATAGTTGTTGTAAATCTTAAGTGCAGAATCAGTGTGGCGGGGTTGTAAAAGGATTAAACTGTTCGGGTTTTATCTATATCCAAGGCAAATCGCTTTGGTTGCTTATTTATCATGTCTCTCATTTCATGTTTAAAGTTTTTATTTCATTGGTTTTCTCGATGTTGTATCGCTAGGGTGCGGGGTAAGGCACGATCCACGCCCGATTTTCGGGTGACATAGTAGTATCGAGCGATTAATCCTGAAAGTGTCTACGCACCGTGTCTAGTAGAGTCTTGATTATCGGTGTGTTGTGCACCACATCTATAATCGAGGCTATAGGACATTTAGGATTGGTTTCCATTTCTTCTCATTCCGAGATCGTGCCTTAGCCGTGTGATAAGATTGGACCTCCGACATACTTCGTTTTACCGATTATGCCTCCGTAAGGCAACCCGCCCCGGCGGCAAGGCAAAGGAGGAGCCGCGAGTAGAGCGGCAGAGACCATGATACACGAGCCTGCACCGCACCGGAGCGCGAGAGATGAGTTACAAGCGAGTGCCCGATTAATGGCGGTTGTGGCGGACTTGAGGATAGCCGACGCCTAGGCGGTTCGAGCACCGGTGGTTCACCCTAGATCGATAGTTCGAGGCTACGGATTTTACGAGTTGTAGGCGCGAGTTTTATGGGTCGAGGCACGAGGATGATCCGCGAGTTCATCAAGCGATGACGGATCATGAGAGTGATCGAGGCCGGAGATCGAGTCGGTGGCCAGGTTCACATCAATCGCGTGATACCGCATGATCGGGATTTGATTCTCGAGCTGTCCAGGAGAGCATGCACTTCCAGCGGTATGGAACGAGTTCTCGAGGCCTTTGCACATTTCTTGCCTCCCGGATGAGGAGGGCTCGCCGACAGATTTTTGGTGCGGCGAGCGGCGATCGTTCGGGAGTACAACGTGAGTTCGACTCATTGGCGTGACGTCCCCGCGTTAGTAGCTAGTATGGAGGATCGAGTGCACCGATATGTTCTGGCTCGATGATTGCCTTGCAGAGAGTTGTTCGTGTAGCTCTTCACCATGGACATTGCCCGCATGGCGTATACACTTGGATGTGAGGAGCGGATAAATCGGCGAATGACCAAGGTCGTGAGAAGAGGCCGTACAGCAGGTCCTTTGGTGACTTTCAAGGCGCACCGCCTCAGCAGACTAGTTATGTACCTCCGCGATGAGTGGTCCTCCACGGCTTCCGGGACCTTCGATATTCGGAGTGCCTGGGCTCCGTGTTTCAGATTTTCGGAGCGGAGCTGGACGCGGATGAGTTGCCCTTGTCTCGGTGTGTTGTTGTGGAAAGCTCCATGGGAGAGTGTCGTACTAACTCGGGAGATTGTTATTTTGCGCCAACAGGGCCATCCGCAAGAGATGTCCGACTGCGGTAGTACTTGGTAGGATAGCATGGACTACTAGAAGCGATTGCGGGTTCTTCACCTTCCGTAGCAGGCGGGATGTTCAGACACCGGAAGGCCCCGTAGAGGTCGCGTGGGAGTTCCGCTTAGCGGTCCTTTGAACCGCCTATTTTCGTATATCCTTAACCTCTAGAGACTTATATTGTATTGATGTTGATGATGTGTTTAGTGTTATGTTCGGATAGCTTTGTGCTAAAATGTGATTTAGGAGCATGGTTGATGAAAAGGGTAAGCACAGGGGCATGGAAAGTGTGAACTTTAGGACATTTTATGTTGAGACCTTACGGTAAGGTCGTCTTGAGTAAAAGATTTATTTTTATGTTTGACCTTTATCGAACGTAGTGTCACGTGGTTATAATTGTGTGATAAGTCCATGGGTAATGTGGGATGGAAGTGGTAGCTTTCATGGCTTGAATAGGTAAGATTGTTCCGGTGTCGAGGAGCGAGAGTTGGCGCGACATGTGGGTCGGGTTGGGGCCGTTGCGGGCCAACCGCGTCTGTTCGAGGTAGGTCAGCTCTGGGTGGTCCCGCCGGTGGCGGTCACGAGGTGCTAGGCCCAAGTTTAGATGACCATCGTATGAGTTCGTGGATACGTTCGATCAGAATCAGTTCGTGAAGGCCGGGAATGGCCTTAGGGGAAATCGAGGTTAGTGAGATGACCAAGTTTGGAGGTAGTGACTCCAAGGGTTGGGAACAGGAGCGTTGACAGAAGTGTGGTACGGATACTAGAACGAGTTCGAGTGTTCGTGACGAGTACTACGAGAAAGGGGAGAAGTGAACGTGTGTTTTGGCGGTGTGGCATGATTGTTTTCGTACGTATAGCAGTGAAGACTATACTGACGCCTGTTTGTTTTGAGACCTTGAAGGAACATTCGGGACGAATGTTTCTAAGGGGGGAAGAATGTTATACCCCGTATTTCCAGAGTATGTACATGTGGACGTACGTACGAATTTTGAGCCTTAAGTTAGGCATGTTTCGAAATTTTGTGCACAACCCCCGTATAGAGTCGTTTTTCGACGAAACGTTTCCACAGCTTTCGTAGGGAAAATTCCGGCTATGTCATTTATAATTTTTGCGGATTTTTCCGAGAGACGAAACATTTCGGACCAACGGGAGGGTGACATGTGTCACCCTCACATTGGAAGCAAGTGGGGGCTTGGACGATTTGGGCGTCCAAGAGGCCTTGGTTGGCCTTGGCCGATTGGCTCCCTCTTTTGTGCCTTGTTTTGTGGCTTGTTTTGTGGAGTGTTTTGTGGAGTAGGGTTAGGGTGCACTTGGCTTGATCTTGGCCTTACACTTGCCTTGCACATGGCTTGATCTTGGCCATTGGTTGGCTTTTGGTTTTGCTATAAATACCCCCTAAGTGTGAAGACTTCATCCATTCCAAATATGTTCCAAGTCTTGCTATCCTTCCCCTCCCCTCTTGTTTGACTCTCGTCCAAGAGCCCCCCCCTCCCTAGATAGGCCTTTGTGGCCGAGAGCCTCCCCCTCTCCCCTTTGTAGTGTGGGTGGGTACCCCTAGCCTAGTTGTCTCGTATAAATACCCCTCGTGGTATAGAAATACTCTCCAAAGTATTGTTGTAATGTCCAAATACCTTGGCCCAAATACCTTGTAGTATTCCCAAGGTTACACTTATACAAAAGCCCAGAAAATACGATTATACTTCCTATAGCCACAAAAACGAAACCCTAAGGAAATCTTCACCGTTGTTGATACTTAAGAGAAGTTGGTTAGAACTTCTAAGGGTTGTTGGAGCGGGTTGGAGCACCGGAGTAGAGCGAAACATTGCTAAGGATCGACTTTAAACTCGGATAATTTTGGGCTTATCGAGGTAAATATTCTTGACCTTATTGTAATTGGAAATTACATATGCATTAAAATATATAGTTGAAGTATACTATATATAGAACTGAACGTAGTTGTTGGCAATGTCTTTTGACTTAAGCCTGAAGAATAAAGAATGAATCGAATGTAATTACATAGATCAGACATGAGACTTGTAGTATTCTTGTATAGTAGAATTATACGTTCGGGTAAGATGTATAACCCCTGGTTGGCTTGGTAGCCACCTCGATAGAGAGAGATACGCGTCATTCGGGGAGGTCTCGAATTTTACGTAGAATGTTCTACGTTAAGATCTAGATTTTAATAAGCGCCTTGTGGCCTTATAGGTTGAAGTGCTACGTGTGGCGTAATCTTACGGACTAAGGAGTAGCGGCGGTTTGAGGTACTCGAGCGTTTTGCTATTAGTCGATAATCGTCGCGAGGTATGTGAACCTCTTCCTATCTCTTCCGATGATATGTGTGAACTATGTAGTGCGGTAGACGTATATATGTTATTGTGTTTGATTGTTTTAAAACATAAAGTGTTATAACGGCTTTATGGGAAGTTGGTTATAACGACTTTATGTAGGTAAGAAAATACTTTGTGGTTTAAAAGGTAACTAATGTGAATTATAATCGCTTGTTATAATAAAGAACTTGATGTATTTCAAAAGATTTCTAAATCGTTTTGAAGTAACACTTGGTTTTAAAGGTTTTAAAAAGAGTTATACTAGCTTGATGGGAGTTAGGTATAATGTCTTAAGAGAGGTAAAGAAAATGGTTTCTTGATGTTAGAAGTTAAGAGACTTGATCTTATAAGATAAGAGACTTAACTTATTTGTTTTAAATGTGAATGTTTGTGTGAAACCTCATTCGTGAGTAATGAGTACTTGGTTTTATTTAAAGGATAATGTTTCTTGATTTCGAAATCGAATGTGTATCGACAGGACCAACTGCGGCGTTAATAAAGGAAAATGTATTGAATAATGATGAATTGTATTAAAACCATGAGAAACCTCCATCTGCATAGAAACTAAGATGAGACAAAATGATATTACATTTTCTAGATCATGGTCTTTGTAATAAGAATGTTGTAAACAAGAATAACCTACACTCACGTGAGACATATATTACTCAATTGTTCTAAAAAGAAATCAAGTGATTAAGTTTATGAACTATGAAACCTTTTGAAAATGAGAAGCTTGAGTAATTGAAACTAGGCAAACTGGAACTTAGGAAAAGAATGTTGTTACTTGATTTTGAAAAGGAATATGGGTTGTCATTCTAATACTACGTATCGGGTGACTTTGATAAAAGTAATGGATCTCTTTTAAAGAATTTAACGTGACGTAGTACTTTAGGAGTTAAAACCGGACTTTGGCATAAAATGAAGGTACTTTGAGTGATGTGAAACTTGCTATGCTTGTTGTGGTGAAACTCGCCTATGCTTGTTGGTGAAACTTTCCTATGCTGTTGTTGTGAAACTTGCCTATGCTTGTGATGATAGCCTTTGTTGTGCAAGTGTGGTGTTTCGTGTTACCGCGTCTCGATCGAGGCCGGTAGTTGAGGTTTTACTGTTCGCCTGGTACGGTGGTCGGCTCATCTGCCTCTGCCTCGGACCGATTCGGCCTTGGTATCGGTAGTCACCGCCCTTCTGCTTGCCGTTCGGTGTAGTGACGGTCTCGTGATCTGACCTTGGTCCTCGTGGTCGACCGTACTTGCCCCGTCAGCTCGTGGCCGGCCTTGGTATCCGGTAGTCGGCCGCACTTGCCCCGTGTCGGCCGTGTTTGTGGTTGCATTGTATTGGCGCGGTCGGATCCGTAGTTGTACTTGTCTCAGACGGTTTTTATGACACAGTGGGACTGGTGTTCATGTATACTCCTTGGTATTGTTATATCATAAATCGCCGGTGAGGAAGAAATTCCACGCACGAGTGATAATTTGGAGCGTGAGTCACGACTTGATATCTTGGTTATATGTTATATCTTGTAGTTGGTCATCACATGTCTCCCGCTTATATAGACTATTATGATTTCATTTACTGATTCTGATTTCACATACTTGGTACTGTTATGCGACCTCCTTCGGGGCTGCGTTAAATGCCGCGAGTAAAAGGTACATCGATTATCGATCCGCTTATAGGATCACATTCGTGTTGGGAAGCTCCGTTTCTCGGAGGCTTATCTTTTGGTATGTGTTCCACGAGTTGTAGGTTCTTGTACATTCGGGGTATGGCGGGCCCACGTCCGTCATAGTTGTTGTAAATCTTAAGTCTGTAGAATCATGTGAGGTTGTAAAAGGATTAAAGCTGTCGGTTTTATGTATATCACGAATCAAGCTTGGTTGGCTGCTTTGTTTATTTATCATGTCTCTCATTTCATGTTTAAAGTTTTTATTTCCGCTGGTTTTCTCTGATGTTGTATCGCTAGGGTGCCCGGGGTAAGGCACCAGTCACGGGCCCGATTTTCGGGGTGTGACACAATTATATAGAAGGTAGTCCAATACAAATGAATAACTAAACAGCCCCAATTGGCTCACAATTATATAGAAAGTAGTCCAATACAAATGAATAACAAACTAATACAAACTACAAGTCCAAATTCGGCCACCTTGAGTTCAACAATACCAATTCTTATCCAATTTCCATTTCAATCCAAATTGGTAGCATAATATGATATCAAGTCGCATTTGGTTATAACTATCATAATCTTCAAGTCAATAACATGCGACGATTCTAACAACGATTAAATTGTAATTCAACTTAGTCATGACTTACATTACATGTCGGATTTCCAAGGCTATAATCAATCCATAATCCTTATAACTTCAATATAACAACTTCATGCTCGCAACATACAAAGCTAACAACAACAATATAAATAATCTTGTAATACTTTCAAAGAACAAGATTATACCTCAATGATTCTTAATCCAACTCCAATCCGAAGTCGCTCCTTAGTAGTTTATAGCCCCTCCAAGACACTTCAATCCGCTTGTTGAGACCCTTAGAACAACATCAACAATTATCCTTCAAATCTCCAAACAAAACCTAGAAAGACCATTAGGTTTTCGTTTTGCAACTAACCCGTAAACAATCTTTTTCCAAGATTTTTCTATTGAGATGTGTTTACAATACACCTAAGAACCTTGGTTTAAAGTGGGGAGTTGAATGAACAAGAAACAAATTTTTTTCCTTCTTCCTTGTAGTGAAACCCGAGAGCCCTCTAAGTGTAGTCTTCAATTTTTGTGAAATATTTTCTAAGTGTTAAGCTCCCTCTCTACTAGTATTATATAGAGAATTGGATGGTCAAGATAAACACAAATGTGAGGCTTGGATGTGGTCTTACAAAAGATCAAGACTTATTGACCTTTTGACTTAGTCAAATTTCTCATGCTACACATGTTGCAAGACTTGTATTGCAACAAAGGTCCAATGACCCTCTTGCCCTTGCACATTTCGACCAAGGCATCACATAAGGGGGGGGTGACACGTGTCGCCCTCCCATTCGTCACAATAATACATTTTCCGACAAATTTCAAAATTTCCGATAAACTTACAAGTCTCAAATCTTAACACTTGTGAGTTCTTACCTATGTTCTTAAAACATGTCCTGCAATTACGGGGTGTAACATTCTTCCCCCCTTAGAAACATTCGTCCCCGAATGTTCTTTCGGAGTCACACTTACAATTAGCGACATAGTTTCCTTTCACAGCCCCGACATACCAAAAATGCCACTCATGGCCACATAAAAGCATTTAAGCAAAAGAAACACTTCAATTAAAACCTGACAAGTAAGGGAAAATGAATTACCTGAAGGTATAGGAAATAAGTGAGGATACCTCCTCAACATGTCCTCCTCCGCTTCCCAAGTCATCTCTTCCTGCTATCATTTCTCCATAGGACTTTGTGGAAGCTACATCCTTGGTCCGATCGCTCGACTGCGATCGAGTATCGCTATGGGACTCTCCTCATACGATAACCCCTCTGTCACCTGGACCTCACTAGTAGGTAAAACTCTCGCTGGATCACCGATACACTTCCACAACATAGAAACATAGAAGACCGGATGTACCGCCTCCAACTCTGATGGTAGATCCAACTCGTAGGCAACCTTGCCCACTCTACGAACGATCTGGTAGGGCCCAATGTACCTTGGGCTGAGTTTCCCCTTCTTACCGAATCTCATCACACCCTTCATGGGTGACACCTTCAAGAAGACCCAATCGTCTACCTGAAACTCCAAATGCCGACGCCGATTATCCGCATATGACTTCTGCCGACTCTGAGCTGCTAACAGTCTCTCCTGGATAAGCTTCACCTTATCCACGGCCTGCTGTACCAAGTCCGCCAACTAATCGCACTCACCCACGCCGAACCAACCGATCGGCGACTGCATTCGCCATATAAAGCCTCGTATGGCGCCATCTCAGTATCTTGGAATGGTAGCCGTTATTATAAGCAAACTCCACAAGAGGCAAATGGTCCTCCCTACCATCGAAATCAATCACGTAGGCTCGCAGATATCCTCGTTGTCCGGATAGTACGTTTTGCCGCCCGTCACCGGGATGAAATGTCATCGAGACTCACTGTGTCCCCAAACCCTTCCGAAAGACCTCCGAAGTTAGTCAGAACCAGGCTCCCCTATCGATATAATCGACACCGACACCGCTGACCTCACTATCTCTCGGATGTACAATCCGCATAGTCCTCACCAAAACGTCGCCCGATGGAAGGAAATGGGCTGATTTCACACCACAACAATAACCCAAATAGAGTCGTACTTCCTACGAGTGCGAGGTAACCTTGTAACAAAGTCCATGTTGATCATCTCCCACTTCCAAGTCGGAATCTCAATAGATCGCAACAATCCATCGGCCTCGTGCTCGACCTTAACTCGCTAGCAATTAGGACATGCAACAATACCTGCCACGTCCCTCTTCAGGCCATCCCACCAATACAAACATCTGAGGTCATGTTACATCTTGGTCGACCCCGGATGAATAGAATAACGAGCGCTGTGTGCCTCCCAGACTGGCGACGAAGTCTGATACATCGGAACACACAACCGCCCTCAAATCTCAAGACTTATCGGCGCTACTCGAAAAGAATTTTCTCTCCCAAGAGTCGCATCACGCACCGTACCAACATCGGGTCCTCAAATCGCCGCTCTTCACCTCATCAACGATGGAAGACTCGCAACCTCACGAACCCGCACTACTATCGTCGGTATCGATCAATCGAACCCCAAGGCTCGCTAATCGGTGGATCTGACGACCATGTCCTCGCTCTCCGCCGCCTCCGATAGGCTCCCATCGATCTACGACTCAAGGCATCAAGAACTACGTTGGCCTTCCTGATGGTATAGAATATCAACATCATAATCTTTCAACAACTCTAACCACCGTCTGTCTCAAGTTCAGCTCCTCTGCTGAAGATATACGGAGGCTCTTGTGGTGCGTATAAATATCCACGAACCCTGCACAAATAATGTCTCCAAATCTTGAGGAATGAATAACGCGCCAACTCTAAGTCATGGGTAGGGTAATTCTCTCATGCTTCCGTGAATCGCCGAAGCATAGGCTATAACCTTACCGTGCCGCATCAAAACACACTCCTGGCCCGATGCCCGAGGTATCACGATAGATCACGTCCGCCTAACCCCTCGGAAGAGTAAGAATCCGTAGTCAACCTCCTTCAAAGAATCGAAAACCTCGCCGCAAGCCTCGCCCATCGGAACTTGGCCGCTTTCCGAGTCACCTAGTCAGCTGCTGAAATCAAGCAAGCGCCCACAAACCTACGATAATAACCCGCTAGTCCTAAGAAACTGCACTCGGTCGGAGTAGAGGCCTCGCCAAGACTTGATCGCTCAATCTTAGCCGTATCCACGCGAACACCATCAGCCCCAATAATATGCCCCAGGAATGCCACTGAGGCCAACCAAAACTCACACTTGGAGAACTTGGCGAATAACTGCAGGCTCCGGAGAATCCCAAGTACAGCCCTCAAGTGATCTGCATGCTCCCGCTCTATCCGTGAATACACCAGGATGTCATCAATGAATACAATCACAAATGTATCCAAAAAAGGCTTGAACACCCGGTTCATCAAATCCATAAATACCGCTGGAGCGTTGGTCGCCGAAAGACATAACTCAACTCATAGTGCCCATAGGGTCCCGAATGCGATCTTTGGGATGTTCGCCTCTCGAACTCGAACTCGATGATAACTGGACCGCAGTCTATCTTTGAGAAACACCTCGCACTCGAATGGTCAAACAAATCATCAATCACGGGAGGGGTACCTATTCTTAATGGTTACCTTATTCACCGTCAGTAGTCAACACACATACGCAGCTGCCCCATCCTTCTTCTTCACAAACAACACTGGCGCTCCCATGGAGATACACTAGGCCCGATAAAGCCTTTCTCCAAAGAAATCTTTCACTGATCTTTCACTCCTCAACTCGGAAAGCCATCCTCAGATGGCGGAATGGAAATAGGTCGAGTGTCTGGCAACGTGTCAATACAAAACTCGATCTCCCTCTCAGGAGGGATACCCGGAAGATCATCTGGGAACACATCTGGAAACTCCCTAACCACCGCATCGATCAAGAATCGCACCTCGGCCTGTATCGAATACCCGAACCAGATGATAGATGTACCCTTTATGCACCATCTTCCTAGCCTTGAGGTAAGAAATAAACCTACCCCTCGGCGACGCTGTGTTGCCCTTCCACTCGATAACTGGCTCGCCAGGAAACTGGAACCGAACCAACCTGTCCCTACAGTCAACGTTGGCATAACAAGAAGCCAACCAGTCCATACCCATAATGACATCAAAATCTGTCATCTCTAACTCTATCAAGTCTGCAAGGGTCTGACGACTGTAAATGAATACCGGACAACCTCTATACACCCGCTCGGCTAACACCGAATCACCCACTGGCATAACTACCTCAAACGGTTCTATCGATACCGACTCTATCCCGATTCTGCCCGCAATAAGAGGGGACACATAGGACAAGGTAGAACCTGGATCTATCAAAGCATAAACATCACACCAAATCGTGAATGTACACTGGCGACGCTGTGGAAGCCTCCCGATCTGGCGGTGGCTAGAGAATATATGCGATCGGGACCGCTAGAATCGAACCACCACCACGACTCTATCGCGCTCGCCTGTCGTGAGTACCGCGCCGGGCGCATAACCACGACGAGAAGAAGACCCAAAGAATCGATCCCGCTTACCAGGCTGCACCACCCATGCCTCCTCTAGACGGACAATCCCTCTTCAAGTGGCCCAGCTGGCCACAAGAGTAACAACCTCCGCAGAACACGACACTCGCTGTGAGACCTACCGCGAGCACACCGAGGTGTGGTGGTCTCGATCGGCGAGGATCTCGCCTCCCGAACCTCAAGTCCTCGAGCCCCCGACCGCTTCCCGAATGACCTTCTTGATCAGATCTCCTACCGTAAAACCGTGTGACGGAGCACTCAGGCCGGGCCGGAAAGTGGACCTATCACGCCGAGGCTGTCCGCCTCGAAAAATGCCCCGAGATCTCGATGTCACGCCTCTTGGGCCGGGCTCGTCAACTGGTCCTCCCTTTCTATCCTCTATCCTCGAGAATAGGCCTGCATCCTAGCAATGTCCATACCGGGCTGAAGAGCCACCCCCAAGCATGCTGTAATCATATGACGGTCTATCCCCATCACATAACGATGAACTCTATCCGCCATGCTAGTTACAATAGTATGCGCATGCCTGGCCAAGGAGTCAAACTCCAAGCTATACTCCCTGACAGTCCTCCCGTTCTGCCTCAAGGTCAAGAATCTGTCTACCCGGCTCTCATCTCGTGAGGCAAAAGTGATCCATGAAAGCCTCAGAACTCCTCCCAAACACTGGAAGAGCAGATCACCTCTCGAAAGCAACCACGACTCAAACCAGTTCAACGCAATATCGCGCAACCCAGAAGAGGCTAGTGTAATGCACTCTGTCTCAAGCCCTAAGAACCCGCATGGTCCGCAGAGCCGAACGAACTCCCGCGGATCCTCATCGACTCGAACCATAAAACTCGTGGATGACATCCGAAAATCCCTAATCCGCAAACCGTCGGCCTGCGGGTCGCCGCTCCGCTTGTGCCGCTCGACTACTATATCGTCAATAACCGATCTTCTCCCGTAGTCTCTATACTCGCACCGGCCGGGGGAACCGAGGGTCCGTATCGAACCTCGAGCTACCGCCGGCTGCCTCTAAAATCGCAGCGTGGTGAACTTGCCAACCCGCCTACTACCTCGTGCATAGTCTGCGCTCGAGCCTGTAACCCTTCGCGCACCGCTAGCGCCTCCCGCCGCTTTGCCCTTCGGGCTCGTCGCCGCAGTGGAGGCATAGCTGTTTAATAAGAATAGGTCAGAGAGGATTCAACCTAATAAGACAGCTCTGCTGCACGATCTTAGAGAGAGAAGAATGGAAACTAATCCTAAATGTCATGCGACCTCCCGATTATAGATGTGCACAACACACCGATAATCAAGACTCTACTAGACACGGCCCGTAGACACTTTCCGAGGACTAAGCGCTCGATACCACTTTTGTCACGACGACCTCAAAGCCGCGATCGTGCCCTACCCGGGCACCCTGTTCGTATACATCGAGAATAGCAATGAACATACACAACATAAACACAGTGTAAACAATATAACAACACAAAGCTAGCCGATAAGGTCGCTTCCATAATATAAACAAAGTCAAAAGTACAACTTACAACTCGCCATGTACCCCAACCACAAATGTGAATACTGCACTTAGGAATAACAATCGTATGGACAGGCTTCGCCATACCGCGAATGTACATAATCTACAACATCGTGGAAAGATCAGACAAAAGAAAGACAAGCCCGAGAATGGAGCTTAGACGCCGATAAGTGATCCTAAGGGTGTGGATCCGCAACTCGCTACTCCTTTCTGCGCAGATGAACGCACTCGAGGAAGGGGGGGACACACATATGTACTAAGTATGTAAACTCGAAAGTCTCGTAATTACAACATAAGTTTAAAAGAAAGCCGAGACATGTATGATAACAAAATTACAAAGACAATTGCCTTACTAACAATGAGAGTAAAAATAGGTGTATACTTACAACGAAAAATAGGATTGGAATCCTACTCGGGACTATTTCACCGTGATAGGTCCAGTGGACTGCGTGAGGTATTCCTCGCATGGGACTATTTCACCCGCATAAGCCCTTACGGACTCGCATGAGGTATTCCTCGCATAGTCTGGACCCGCCCGCATGGGACTAATTCACCCGCATAAGCCCTTACGGACTCGCATGAGGTATTCTCGCATAGGTCGGACCCGCCGCACGGGACTATTTCACCCGCATAAGCCCTTACGACTCGCACGAGGTATTCTCGCATCGTGGTTAGCAAATCCACTAAATATACAATGCCACAATCCCGGGGAATGACCCCGTAACGAATAATATATCACTAGCCCAAATCCGGCTATCACACATAACATAAGCTCTATCGGCTTATCATACAATATAAAAGCAAGTTAAGAAATCCCCTAACTTCTTACTATTCTTGTTCATATACACTCTCATTTTAGTTTACTTAAGGCACTAACATGTCTTTTATGAAAATCCGGGAATTTAACCCAAAGTACTACGTACTTCTATTCTTTTAAAATGACTCATTTCATTATAAAACTTCCAAGATACTAGTAACCGTAGTATCAAGTTACAATTTCTTTTCAAGACAAGTCACAATACTTTTAGAAATAAAAATTAGGCTTCTAATCAAGTGACTCATGTCTTATAAAACCTTAGGCAATTGGTGCCTTAAAATCGAATTGCCTTCCATTAAAACAAGTCATTTATCTTTCCATAAAGTCAATATAACCAACTCCCCATAAAGTCGTTATATTCACTTTATACCTTAGTCAAGTACAATTTCCTATCCAAGGGACTTATACGATTAAAACGACACAAGTATCACATACTTTAAAATTCTTCAAGTCCCTTATCTTTAACAAGACTTAAGACATCTTTAATATTCTCAAAGAAGTGAGTTAATCTCCTAACTCACCCGACTTGACATTTCATAAAACAAGTAAAGAATGTCAAAGTCTTCAGACGTCTACCGTACTATATACGTGAAACTAGTCATGCTCAAAGATAGGAAAAGTTCTACATACCTCGTCGGGTCAAACCACTTGCCAAGTACAAAGTCCCGCCCGTAGTATGTCAACCTATAATATTCACAATACGTCTATTAAAGCCTTACTTCAATCGTAGAATATTATAAGTGTTAAGTCTCTATATTTTTGAAAATCTGGAAGACCTCCTTTGTTTTTACTTACTTTGCCACCCTTTTCAAGGCCGAAATACAATAACCAAACAGCCCCAATTGGCTCACAATTATATAGAAGGTAGTTAATACAAATGAATAACTAAACAGCCCCAATTGGCTCACAATTATATAGAAGGTAGTCCAATA
Source organism: Przewalskia tangutica (assembly GCA_029844215.1). NCBI lineage: Eukaryota > Viridiplantae > Streptophyta > Magnoliopsida > Solanales > Solanaceae > Przewalskia > Przewalskia tangutica. Next base: position 106,498,308 of record CM056720.1, on the reverse strand, counting down.
CAAATGAATAACTAAATGCCCCAATTGGCTCAATATTATATAGAAAGTAGTCCAATACAAATGAATAACAAACTAATACAAACTACAAGTCCAAATTCGGCCACCTTGAGTTCAACAATACCAATTCTTATCCAATTTCCATTTCAATCCAAATTGGTAGCATAATATGATATCAAGTCGCATTTGGTTATAACTACCATAATCTTCAAGTCAATAACATGCGACGATTCTAACAACGATTAAATTGTAATTCAACTTAGTCATGGCTTACATTACATTTCAGATTTCCAAGGCTATAATCAATCCATAATCCTTATAACTTCAATATAACAACTTCATGCTCGCAACATACAAAGCTAACAACAATAATATAAATAATCTTGTAATACTTTCAAAGAACAAGATTATACCTCAATGATTCTTAATCCAACTCCAATCTGAAGTCGCTCCTTAGTAGTTTATAGCCCCTCCAAGACACTTCAATCCGCTTGTTGAGACCCTTAGAACAACATCAACAATTATCCTTCAAATCTCCAAACAAAACCTAGAAAGATCATTAGGTTTTCGTTTTGCGACTAACCCGTAAACAATCTTTTTCCAAGATTTTTCTATTGAGATGTGTTTACAATACACCTAAGAACCTTGGTTTAAAGTGGGGAGTTGAATGAACAAGAAACAAATTTTTTCCTTCTTCCTTGTAGTGAAACCCGAGAGCCCTCTAAGTGTAGTCTTCAATTTTTGTGAAATATTTTCTAAGTGTTAAGCTCCCTCTCTACTAGTATTATATAGAGAATTGGATGGTCAAGATAAACACAAATGAGGCTTGATGTGGTCTTTCAAAAGATCAAGACTTATTGACCTTTTGACTTAGTCAAATTTCTCATGCTACACATGTTGCAAGACTTGTCTTGCAACAAAGGTCCAATGACCCTCTTGCCCTTGCACATTTCGACCAAGGCATCACATAAGGGGGGGTGACACGTGTCGCCCTCCCATTCGTCACAATAATACATTTTCCGACAAATTTCAAAATTTCATAAACTTACAATTCTCAAATCTTAACACTTGTGAGTTCTTACTTATGTTCTTAAAACATGTCCTGCAATTACGGGGTGTAACACTTGTGAAGTTTGACGGGTAGGGAAGTGCTGCCCAATTTTTCGTAGAATCTTGTATCTAGATTTATTCTACCGAGTAGTCTAGACATTGATAGACTTGTATAACCGTTATAGTCAAGATCGCGAGTAGCGTATTATACTCGAAGGGTGGAAAAGGCTAGCGTGGATTACAGATTTTGGAGCTATTTGCTAATAGTCGATAAATCGTCGAGGTATGTGATTCTTCCTATCCTTGAGCATGATATTTTAAAAAGAATATGTATAGTACGGTAGACGACGTGTGTTAATCGAACGTGGTTTTATCACGATGTCTTTTGACTTGAGTCTAAATAATAAGAATCAAATATTTCAAAAGAGTTAAGAAACCTTTTGAAAGAAGAGTAACACTTGGTTTAAAAGTTTTAAAGCTTAAGAGTTATACTAGCTTTATGGAAGTTAGGTATAACGACTTAAGAGAGATAAAAGAATGGTTTATTGATTTTAGAAGTTAAGAGACTTGATCTTAAAAGATAAGAGACTTGACTTAATTAAATTAATATGAATTTTGTTAAAAGTGTGAAACCTCATTCGTGAGTAATGAGTACTTGGTTTTTAAAAGGAATAATGTTTCTGATTTCGAAATCGAATAAGTATCGAACGAACCATCGCAAAGATTAATAAAGGAAATGTATTGACTAATTAAGTATTATTAAAACCAAGAGAAACCTCCATCCGCATGAAGCTAAGATGAGACAAAATGATATTACATTTCCTAGATCACGGTCGCTTAATAAGATTGATTATGAACAAGAATAACCTACTCACATATAAGGCATATGTTTCTCAAATTGTTTAAAAGAGAATTATATTCTTAAGTGATTAAGACTATGAACTACTGAAACCTTTCAAAATGAGAAACTTGAGTATTTGAAATTAGGCAAACTTGAACGCTTGGAAAGAATGTTGTTACTTGATTTTACAAAGTGGTAGTATTTTGGTTTTAAAAGATAGTCACTCATTTTTATACTACGGTATTGTGTGACTTTTGTGAAAGAAATGATCTTTTAAAAAGTTAATGTATGAAGTACTTTGGGGATAAAACCCGAACTTGTTAACATAAAGTAGAAAGTACCTTGTGTGAATAACTTGATTGTGTTGGGTTGATAGCCTTGTAATACTTTCTGTTGATTTGATAAGTAAACATGTTAGGATGCTACGTGTGTTAGTATCTTATGATGTTTGTGTAAAGGGTTTCTTGTTATGCTTATGTTGTTTAACGATAAGCTATTATGTTAGTATTATATCACTCACCTCTTGACATGATTCCGGGTTAAGTTGCCTCCGACGCGGGTAGACTCAGCGATGCAGGACCATGATTCGAGAATACCTCATGCGGGTCGGGACCTATGCGGAGCTACGAGAGTGTGTTAGTGTGCGGCCTTTGTGGTCATGCGATCTATGTGGCCATGCGGATCGCGAGTCGTGACGATGCGAGAGTAGCTACTTGACGCGGGAATACCTACGCGGGCCTACGTGGAGTGGCGCGAGTGCGGGAAGTTCAGACTAGACGCGCACATTTGATATCGCGGCGAGTGGCGCCTTCGATCATGTGGCGGTCTAGACAGATCTCGTGATACGCTTTATGACGTTGGTACCGTGGTGTTAGTAGTCGGCTATGCCTTCGCATTTACCGCGACGGCTTTATTATGACACGAGGGACCCGTGTTCATGTATTCCTTCGTGCTTTTATATCATAGATTGCCAGCGGAGGAAGGTATTCCACGCATGATTGATGTTGTGGCGTGAGAGACCCATAGTTATATTTGAGTGATGACTTTGATGGCGTGAGTCCGACGACATGATCGCTTATATTATCGTGAATCGTAGTTTGGTTATCATACATGTCTCGCTTTATATGACTACTATGATTTCATTTATAGTATTTTTAGTTTCACATACTTGTAATTGTCATCGACTCTTCGAATGCTCATGCCGCAGTAGGTACACGATCGTTGATCCCCGCTCTAGGATCACAGTCAGCTTTGGGAAGCTCTGCTTTCTTGAGGCTTATCTTTGGTATAGTCCCCTGTCGTTGTAGGTACTTACATTCAGAGGTATGACGGGGCCCTGTCCCGCCATTGTTGTTATATCATTCTTAGAGGTCTGTAGTACTGTTGTGGGTAGAGTTTGTAAAAAAGGATGTAAGTGTTCGGATTTAAGTTTTTATATATATGCCGAAAGGCAACTTTTCTTCGATAAACCGCGTTCTTTTACATTGTTTCATGTTGTGTTTTATATTCCGATTGACTCGATGTATGTCTACTGGGTGCCCGGTAAGGCACTACCACGGCCGGTTGGTCGTGACATAAACTACAGTACACAATATACAAGCAGTCATGTCAAGTCAGGGACGCATGCCCTCAAAGTCAATACTCAATATAACCACGGGTCTCACGCCATAACATCAATCACGCCCGTGGAATCCCTTTATCAATGCCGCCCATGATATAATATAACACCAATAAGCATAAATGAACACCAAGTCTCACCGTGGTCATAAAACTGCATGCTAAGTAGAAAGCGAACCACGATCCACCGCATCATAAAGCGACCGGGCAAGTACGAAAAGACAACAACAGATCCATCATGCACAACAATCGATCGGCAAGTACGTAAAGCTAACTACGGATCCACTTGTCGTCACGAGATATGACCGGGGCAAGTGCGAAAGCTATCTACCGGAGTCTACCGTACCAAACTGTGCCATAGAACTGACGGGGGCAAGTACGAAAGCCAACTACCAGACCATCCTGCGTCATCCACTGACCGAGGTAAGTACGAAAGCTAACTACCAGACCATCCTGCGTCACTAAACCTCGCCGAGGCTAGTCATGGAATAACAATATCCAAATACGGCATGCCTTAATCCCACATCGTATAAGCATGTCCATGGAGAAATAAAAACAATCCGGGAATCTAACCCGCCTCCTGGTCGCATGCCCCGAAATCCCACATCGTATAAGCATGTCCATGGAGTAATAAAAACAATCCAGGAATCTAACCCGCATCCTGGTCGCATGCCCCAGAATCCCACATCGTATAAGCATGTCCAAGGATCAATCACAATTGAAGCATACCCGTGGAATGCCCCATCACTGTCGGTACGTCCAAGTAAACTCACAACAAGACAGTCGGCCCTCCAACTGAGAGTCACAGCAGCGTAAAAATATAATACTTGCACTCAAAGGCTATCACAAGCCAGCATAGGCAAGTTCATAAAATCTTTAGACTTTCAAAATAAATTTCATTTTATAAACTCAAGGCACTTTTGTTTCATATAAAAATCCGGGAATTTAACCCTAAGTACTACGTACTTCCATTCTTTTCAAAAGACTCATTTTTATAAAACCCAAGATACTAACACAGTAGTATCAAGGCATGTCTATTTTTCAAATTAAGTTACTACACCTTTAGAAATTCATTTCAAGACTTTGAAACCAAGTAACTTCTAATTTCACAACCTAGGCAACTCATGCCTATCAATCAAAATAGACAACTCTCTTAACCTTCCATAAATCCGTTATAACTAACTTCCCATAAAGTCGTTATGACCCTTTATTGTTTTAGACAAATTCATTCTTTTTATAACCAAGAAACTTATACTTTTAAAACCAAGTATCATATACTTTCAAATCAAGTTACATAACTTTCAAAATACTTCAAGCCTCTTAACTTTAGAAATCAAGTTATATAACTTTCAAAATACTTCAAGTCTCTTAACTTTAGAAATCAAGTTTCTTAACTTTAGAAATCAAGTTGCTTCTACTTATAAATCTCAAGTAACTCACACCTTTAAAACAAGTTACTTCTCTTTAAATCATGTCATTTCTCCTCTTTTAAATCAATTAAGTAAATTACTCATTTGACTCCCCTAAAGCCGTTATAACAACCTTTAGGTTTTGGAACTAAGGCACTATCAAAAAGATTTGGAAACCGCTTCCTTTTTAAGACTCTATGTACTTCAAGTAAAACACTTTCACTTTTGAAAATCCAAATTTCGTCAAGGTAATGGATTATAACAACTTCCAATTTAAACATCCAAAGTACAATCAAGGAAGTATATACAACAACTTCTATATTAGGCAATCCAAGTACAATAAAGGAAGTATATAGAACAACTTCTATATTAGGCAATCCAAGTACAATCAAGGAGCGGGTCATTTACGAGTAGGATTTACTTTCTTCATCATAAGGAATCATGCTAGAGGAAGAGAAGATGGTTGACATACCTTTTCGGCTTAATCCACAAGCTAAGTCGAATACGCCGCACGTAGAATTGTCAACCTATAATGGCCACAACACGACTATCAACGTCTAGTTTCTAACGTAGAATGATTCTAAGAATACGGTCTCTTATTCTACGGAAAATTGGGCAACACTTCCTTTATTTCTACGCACTTTTCCACCTTTTTCAAGGCCCGAAAATCAATAACCAACATGCCACATTTAAGGCTCAATACATCAACCAATCAAAGGGGATTACACGCCTTACAATACGTGTAAAATTCTACCCCACAATTAATACCAAGTAGTTCAATATCCAAAGCCATTCTCGGCTAACATGTACAACAACACAAAGTCCTTTCCAATTCTTTTTCTGTTATACCCCGTAGTTCCAGGGTATGTATGTGAGGACGTACGTACGAGAATACGACAGAAATTTTGGAAAGAAAGAAAGAAGTGATTTTTCACTAAAAGTTTCCGTTTTGTGAAGAAAAAGGTTCGTTGATGGAATTGGATTCCCATTTGGTATTTGTGCTTCTGGATTATTTTAGAATTATGAGATTTTATTTTGGAATGGTCACGTGGGCCCACGGAGAAATTTACGGTTTTGTGGGGCCCGCTTTTTGAGATTTTCGGTATTTTGGATATTTTGGAAGATGAAATATTTTGACGAGTAAGGGCGCACACGTGTCACCCCCTCGAGTGGCCATGTGGTAATGTGGTGTGGCGGGACCCACACACATGGCCGAATCTTGACCATACACTTACATTGATCTTGACCCTTGATTCTTCTATAAATACCTATAGTGCAAGACATAATATTCATCCACACTTAAAGACTTTCCAAGGCAAAAATATCCTCCCTTGAGTAGTTTCTGTCCACCCTCCTCATGTGTAGAAAATACTTTGAGTATTATTGTATTATCCCAAATACCTTAGCCTAGTATCCCTAGTTGTATTCCAAGATATTTCAATACTAGGAGCCCGGAAATACTACTTATTCCATTAGTCGCAAAGTGAAACCCTAGAAAAATCTTCCTAGCTTGGTTGAAGTTTTAAGAGAAGTTGTTTAGAAACTTCTAAGGGTCGCTTGGAGCGGGTTGGAGCGTGGGAGTCGAGCTAAACGTTGATCAGGATCGACTTATAAACTTGGATAATTTTGGGCTTATCGAGGTAATGATCTATGTCCCCCTATTGTAATTGGATATTACATATTGTAGTAGTTTAGAATTGAGTATAAGATTTTCTGGAAGGATGATTATAAAGGATTGAACTGTATTTACATTGGATTGAATTTACAGTAGACTTGTGTAGTATTATTGTGAAGCAGAATTGAACACGTCCGGTTAGACGTGTAATCCCCTTGGAGTTGTTGGCTTGGTAGCAGGCCTTGTTAGGGGGAGGTTATTTATGTGTTTACGTGGGGGAGGTGCTGCCGAATTTTCTGTAGAATAAATGCTACGAAGAGAACTAGAGATTGATAGATATATTGTGGTTGTTATAGGTGGATCTTCTACGCGCGGCATACTTGACTTGGCTTGTGGTTTAAGCTAAAAAGGTATGTGATTCTTCCTATACTCTTGAGCATGATTGTTGTGAACTATATAGTACGGTAGACGTACGTGTGTGAAATGAATTTTGTTTGTTTAAAACATAAAGTGTTATAATGGCTTTATGGGAAGTTAGTTATAACGACTTTATGAGAATAAAAGAAAGATTTGATTTTGAAAGTTAAGAGACTTGATCTTGAAAGATAAGAGACTTGACTTATAACGACTTGTTTCCGGGAAAAGAGAAGTAACTTGATTTAAGTATAGGTTACTTGTTTTGAAAAGAGTAAGTATTTGAGTTTTTAAGAGTATACTTGATGTTGTTTTAAAAGAAAGGCACTTGGTTTAAAAAGTATATGAGACTTGATTTTAAAAGTCTTGTAAAGGTTTTTACGAAAGTAAAGTAATTTGGTTTGAAAAGGAAATGTGTTTTTGATGCTACGAGTATTAGTATCTTTTACGTAAAAAGGGGTCTTTTTGAAAGAATGAAAGTATGTAGTATTTTGGGGTTGAAACCCGGATTGTTGATATAAAATGAAAGTACATTGAACTTGCCTATGCTTGTTGTGATAGCCTTTGTTGTGTAAGTGTTTTGGACGAGTAAAGGGGCGACACGTGTCACCCCCTTGAGTGGCTCAGGGCGAAATGGTGAGACAAGTGGCTAGCCACTTGTCCCCTTGGCCGAAATGGCCATGGCACTTGGCACCAATTTTTGTTGGCCATGTGGTGTGATGGGACCCACACACACATGGCCCAATCTTGACCATACACTTACATTGATCTTGGCCCTTGATTCTTCTATAAATACCCCATAGTGCAAGACATAATATTCATCCACACTTAAAGACTTTCCAAGGCAAAAATATCCTCCTCGAGTAGTTTCGTCCACCCTCCTCATGTGTAGAAAATACTTAGAGTATTATTGTATTATCCCAAATACCTTAGCCTAGTATCCCTAGTTGTATTCCAAAATATTTCAATACTAGGAGCCCGGAAATACTATTTATTCCATTAGTCGCAAAGTGAAACCCTAGAAAAATCTTCCTAGCTTGGTTGAAGTTTTAAGAGAAGTTGTTTAGAAACTTCTAAGGGTCGCTTGGAGTGGGTTGGAGCGTAAGGAGTTGGAGCTAAACGTTGATCAGGATCGACTTATAAACTTGGATAATTTTGGGCTTATCGAGGTAATGATCTATGTCCCCCTATTCTAATTGGATATTACATATTGTAGTAGTTTAGAATTGAGTATAAGAATTTCTGGAAGGATGATTATAAAAGATTGAACTGTATTTACATTGGATTGTATTTACAGTAGACTTGTGTAGTATTATTGTGAAGCAGAATTGAACACGTCCGGTTAGACGTGTAATCCCCTTGGAGTTGTTGGCTTGGTAGCAGGACTTGTTTGGGGGAGGTTATTTATGTGTTTACTGGGGTGGTGCTTAGAATTTTACGTAGAATAAGGAATCTTGTATTTAGAATATGCTACGAAGAGAACTAGAGATTGATAGATATATTGTGGTTGTTATAGGTGGATCTTCTACGCGCGGTATACTTGACTTGGCTTGTGGTTTAAGCTAAAAAGGTATGTGATTCTTCCTATACTCTTGAGCATGATTGTTGTGAACTATATAGTACGGTGACGTGCGTGTGTGAAATGGATTTTGGTTGTTTAAAACATAAAGTGTTATAATGGCTTTATGGGAAGTTAGTTATAACGACTTTATGAGAATAAAAGAAAGATTTGATTTTGAAAGTTAAGAGACTTGATCTTGAAAGATAAGAGACTTGACTTATAACGACTTGTTTTCGAAAGAGAAGTAACTTGATTTAAGTATAGGTTACTTGTTTTGAAAGAGTAAGTATTTGAGTTTTAAAGAGTATACTTGATGTTGTTTTAAAAGAAAGGCACTTGGTTTAAAAAGTATACAGATTTGATTTTAAAAGTCTTGTAAAGGTTTTTAAAGTAAAGTAATTTGGTTTGAAAAGGAAATGTGTTTTTGATGCTACAGTATTAGTATCTTTACGTAAAAGGGGTATTTTTGAAAGAATTAAAGTATGTAGTATTTGGGGTTGAAACCGATTGTTGATATAAAATGAAAGTACATTGAACTTGCCTATGCTTGTTGTGATAGCCTTTGTTGTGTAAGTGTTTTGAGTAAGGGGCGACACGTGTCACCCCCCTTGAGTGGACCTGTGAGCCGAATTGGTGGGACAAGTGGCTAGCCACTTGTCCCCTTGCCGAAAATGGCCATGGCACCACTTTTTCGTTGGCCATGTGGTATGGTGGGACCCACACACATGGCCCAATCTTGACCATACACTTACATTGATCTTGGCCCTTGATTCTTCTATAAATACCCCATAGTGCAAGACATAATATTCATCCACACTTAAAGACTTTCCAAGGCAAAAATATCCTCCTTGAGTTTGTCACGACCGAACCGGGCAGTGGATCGTGCCTTACCGGCACCCTAGTGATACAACATCGAGAGAAAATCAGCGAAATAAAAACATGAACATGAATTAAGAGAAAAGATAAATAAACAGCCAACCAAAGCAGTTGCCTTCATCATATATACATAAATACCCGAACAATTATCCTTTTACAAACCCCACCACAACAAGGCTTACTGCACTCTAAGATTTTTACAGCCTATGACGGACAGTGGCCGCCATACCCCGAATGTATAAGAATCATCGACTGAGTAACATACAAAAGATAAGCCTCGAAGGAACGGAGCTTCCAACACGTGAAATGTGATCCTATAAGCGGATCGGCGGTCGATGTACCTTTTACTGCAGCATGAACGCGGCCTCGAAGAGGTCAAGACAATGTACCAAGTATGTGAAATCAGAAAATCAGAATGAAATCATAATAGTCTATATAAAGCGGAGACATGTATGATAACCAAACTACGATTCACAACATAAAAGCAATCATGTCAAGTCGTGACTCACGCCTCAAAGTCATCCTCATACGCCGTGGAACTTCTTCCTCACCTGGCGATCTAGGTACAAATCATGTGATACGTATAACAGTCTCGGCCCATCTTATGGACCCAATATAGAAACGTGTGGAATACATTCCCGGCTCATCCTATGAACCGTGAGTCGAGTGAAATACATTCGGATGAACCGAGTCGAGTGAAATACATTCGGATGAACCGTAATCGGTGAAATACATTCCGGATGAACCGTGTCAGTGAAATACATTCGGATGAACCTAATCAGGTGAAATACATTCCAGATGAACCGTGTCGTGAAATACATTCGGATGAACCGTGTCGGTGAAATACATTCGGATGAACCGTAATCAAGTGACATACATTCGGATGAACCGTAATCGAGTAGAACACATTACTTGCAATAACAAGGCTATTACACGTAATATGGTCAAGTTTCATAACAACAAGCATAAGCAAGTTACACACAACTCAAGGTACTTTCATTTTATGTCAAAGTCCGGATTTTTAACCTTAAAGAAATACTTCCATTAAATTCCTTTTAAGATCCATTTCTTTTACAAAGGTCACCCGATACCCGTAGTATAAAATTAGAGTGATTAACATTGTTAAGTAAACCAAAATGCTTTCCTTTGTAAAATCAAGTAACAACCTTATTTTCCAAACGTTCAAGTTTGCCTAATTTCAAATGCTCAAGTTTCTCATTTTAGAAAAGGTTTCGTAGTTCATAGTTTTAAATCCTTTAAAACATAATTCTCCTTTAAACGTTTTGAGAAACCTATGTCTTATAAGTGAGTAGGTTATTCTTGTTTATAATCAATCTTATTAAGCAGCCATGATCTAGGAAATGTCATTTTGTCTCATCTTAGCTTCTATGCAGATGGAAGTTTCTCGTTTTAATAATACTAAATCTGTCCAAAACATTTCCTTTTATTAACGCAGCAGTGGTTTGTCGATACACATTCTGATTTCCGAAATCAGTAAAACATTTTTAAGCCGTTATACCTAACTTCCCATAAAGCTAGTATAACTCTCAAGTTTCCAAAAACCAAGTATTACTTCTCTCAAAATGATTCAAAATCTTTGAAATACTTCAAGTTCTTTATTATCACATAGCCAGCCAGTTATAGTTCAAATCAGTTACCTCTTAAAAATCACAAGTATTTTCTTACCTACATAAAGCTGTTATAACCAACTTCCCATAAAGCCGTTATAACACTTTATGTTTTAAACCAATCAAATACATTTAGCACGTACGTCTCACCGCATTAGATAGTTCACCCATATCATGCTAGAAGAGATAGGAAGAGGTTCACATACCTCGCGACGATTATCGACTAATAGCAAAACGCTCCAAGTACCTCAAACCGTCGGCTGCACCTTAAGCCGAGTAGATCGCGCCACACGTAGTATTTCAACCTATAGAGGCCACAAGGCGCCTATTAATATCTTTAGATCCCGACGTAGAATATTCTACAGAAAATTCGGCAGCACCTCCCCCCCCGCAACAGCGTAAATCTCCTCCTCTATCGAGGCCGGCTACCAAGCCAACCAGGGGGGGGGTTAACACGTCTAACCGGACGTGTACAATTCTACTACACAGTAATGCTACACAAGTCTCATCAGATACACCCATGTAATTACAGATTCGATTCACTTCTTTAAATTCAGGCTTAAGTCAAAAGACATTGCCGCACAACTATGTTCAGTTCTATATATAGTATACTTAACTATATACTCCTACAACATGTAATTTCCAATTACCACAGAAGGTCAAGAGTGTTTACCTCGTTAAGCCCAAAATTATCCAAGTTATATGTCGATCCTGAACAACGTTTAGCTCCTACTCCGGGCGCTCCAATCCGTTCCAACCAACCCTTAGAAGTTCTAACCAACTTCTACTTATGACTTCAACTACGGGTGAAGATTTACTTAGGGTTTCGTTTTGTAGTGAGGAAGTATAATAGTATTTTCTGGCTTTGTAAAAGTGTAACCTTGGGAATACTACAAGGTATTTAGGCCAAGGTATTTGGGCATTATAACAATACTAGGAGAGTATTTCTATACCACAAAAAGGGGTATTTATACGAGACAACAAGGCTAGGGGGTGTACTCACGGCTAGGTACCACAAAGGGGAGGGAGACTCGGCCGGGCCTTGCTCAAAGGGGGGAAGGGGACTTTGGACGATAGCAAGACAAGAGGGAGGGAGTATTTGAGACTTAGATAGATTGCTCAAGTTTTGGATGAAGAAAGTCTTCAACTTAGAGGGCATTTCTAGGTCAAGGAATGGCCAACCAATGGCCAAGATCCATCCAAGTGTTAGGCAAGTGTAAGGCCAAGATTAAGCCGTGTGCTACCTTATCCATCTACACAAAATATCCTACCTAACCCTTGACCAAAATTTCAACACCAAAACGTGCAAGACTAGCCCATTTCGTCCACTCCTTCCAATTAGAGGGTGACAAGTGTCGCCTCTCGTTGTCCAAAATGTTTCGCCTCTCGTAAAAATCATAAAAATTATTAATGACATAGCGGAATTTTCCCTACGAAAGTTGGAAAACGTTTGCCGAAAAACGACTCCTTCGGGTGTTGTGTACAAATTTCAAACTAGCCAACTTTTAAGGCTCAAATTATAATACGTGCGCCACGCATATACTCCGGAAATACGGTATAACATTCTCCTCCTTAGAAACATTCGTCCCGAATGTTCCTTCTAAGCCTCAAAACAAACATGCGCCAAGATAGTCTTCACTACTATACTTACGAGAAAAATCCGCCACACCGCCACGAAACACCGCAAATACTTACATCCAAGTCCACGAGGAAACACCTCTAACATCACAAACTTTTGTCACTTTGCCGCGAGGTTCTAGTGTCACTCCGCGACCCAACAAATGGTACCGGATGCGCGATCCCCGAGGTCAAAAATATACATCCTTCAGACCTTCTCCCTTTACAAGAAATGATCACACACGCTCACTTCTCCACCATCGTTGTACCCTTCTCGAACACTCGGACTCTTTCTAGTATCCGTACCACACTCGTCAACGTTTACGTTTTCCACCCATCGAGTCACCACCTCCAACTTGGTTATCTTACTAGCCTCAATCTCCCTTAAGGCCACCCGGCCTTCACGATCCGCCAGTCGAACATATCCACAAACTCATACGATGGTCATCTAAACTTGGGCCTAGCACCTCGTGACCTACCACTGGCGGGACCACCTGAGTCGACCCACCTTATTCCGGGCTACGGGTTGACACGCAACACGCCCTCAACCCGAGCCTCTCACGCCGACTCTCGTTTCTCGATCCGAACCACCTTGCTAAATCACATCGAAAGATACCACTTTCATTTACCCAACCAGGACTTATCACACAATACATTCCGGGCATAAAATGCACTCGACAAGGATCACTCGCAAAATCTTGTACTCAAGACGGCCTTACATCTAAGGTCTCAACCGTAATATTCTAAGGTTCATCATTTTCTCACCCCAGCTTACCCTTTTTCCCAACCAGGTTCCTAAATCACATTTTAACACAAAGCTATCCGAACATAACACTTAACACATTAACATAACATCAAAAAATACAAGCCTCTGAGGGTTAAGGATATACCAAGCTACCGCTCACTCTAATCATAAGTGCCTGCAGGCGCATAATCAGAAAGCGGCGATGAACACATCGATCCGGTAGGCTGCGCCAAGCTGCCGGTACCTCTCCTATAAGCACGATCTCGTCACATGGCCTCGACGGCCAGTGAAACAAGCACCGATAAAAGACGACATTCCTGGGATGATGTTTGCCACATCGTGCACCGAGGGGACACGAATCCGTGGCTAGCACTCACGTATACTGCGGAACTAAGCCCCGAGCTCGACCAGCTCGAATACCAACGCCCCGAAATCGAGGAGGACCACTGCATCTTGGCGGAGATACATAACTAGATCACTGGCGCGGTCGCCTCAAAGTTACCAAAGGACCCGCTGCTCGCCTCTTCTCGCCGATCTCGGCCATTCCGTCGACCTCTCCATGCCTCACATCCTAGTGCATGAGCTTGCATGCGGGCAATGTCCATGCGGTGAAGAGCTACACCCGCACAAGCCTCGCGGTAATCGTCGGCCGGTGACGTAGCGGTGTACTGCCCTCTATATCCGCTACTACTGGAACATACCGAGCTAATGAGTCGAACTCACATTGTACTCCCTAACCGTCGCCCCGCCTCAACGCGTCAAAAATCTGCCCGAGCCCTCCTCATCTGTGGAGGCAAGAAATGTGCAAGAAATGCCCTCGAGAACTCGTCCCAAACTGTTGGAAGTTCATGCTCTTCCCGGGACAGCTCCCACGAATCAAACCGATCAATCGCAGATGTCACGCGGTGATGCGAACCAATACCACCGACTACGCCTCGAGGCTCGATCACTCATGATCCGTGTAGGCTCGGATAAACTCCCCGAGGTCATCTCGCCTCGATCCATAGAACATCGCGGGCTACAACTCGTAAAGTCACGAGCCTCAAACCTGCTCGGGGTGAACTACGGTGCTATTGGCCGAATCACGCATTCGGCCTATCTTCATATCCGCCACGACCGCCGATGGCGCCATCTCCTTGTACTTATCTCATCGGCTCCAGTGTGGGGTGGAGGCTCGTGTATCAGAGTCTCAGCAGCCACCGCGACTCTAAACTCTTCTGGTCTTTGGCGGCGTCGCGGCTCCGCCGCCGGAAGCACTGTCTCGTCTTGACCGGCTGCGCCCTTCTCCTCGTATCTCGCCACGCTCCTCGATCGCCTTGCCCATCGGGCTCAGGTTTTACGCGGAGGCATAATCGTAAAAGAAAAGGGATACGCAGAGGGCCCAACTTATCACACGGCTACAGGGCACGATCTCGGAATGAGAAGAATGGAAACCAATCCTAAATGTCCTATAGCCTCACGATTATAGATGTGGTGCACAACACACCGATAATCAAGACTCTACTAGACACGATGCAGACACTTTCCGAGGACTAATCGCCCGATACCACTTTTGTCACTTTGTCGCGAGCCTTGCTCGACGACCCAACAAATGGTACCGGGCTGCTGCGATCTCGAGGCATGCCTCACGGCCATCTTCTCGGGGCGTTCCATACGGAGAGCCACGGTTCGGTCTATTCCGTGGTAGAGGCTCGCCTCTTTATACGCTCGGCCCGAGGTCGATAACAGTACCAAGTATGTGAAAGCGTAAATATCAGAAATGAAATCATAATAGTCTATATAAAGCAGGAGACATGTATGATAACCAAACTACGATTCACAACAAAAAGGCCATGTCAAGTCGTGGACTCACGCCTCAAAGTCATCCTCATGCGTGGAACTTCTTCCTCACCGGCGATCTAGGTACAAATCATGTGATACGTATAATGTGTCTCGGCCCATCTTATGGACCCAATATAGAAACGTGTGGAATACATTCCTGCTCATCCATGAACCGTGAGTCGAGTGAAATACATTCCCGGATGAACCGTAATCAGTGAAATACATTCCGGATGAACCTGTCAGGTGAAATACATTCGGATGAACCGTGTCGGTGAAATACATTCCGGATGAACCGTGTCAGTGAAATACATTCGGATGAGCCGTGTCGTGAAATACATTCTGGATGAACCGTAATCAAGTGACATACATTCGGATGAACCGTGTCGAGTAGAACACATTACTTGCACAACAAGGCTATCACACGTAACATGGTCAAGTTTCATAACAACAAGCATAAGCAAGTTACACACAACTCAAGGTACTTTCATTTTATGTCAAAGTCGGATTTTTAACCTTAAAGTACTACGTCCGTTAAATTCCTTTTAAGATCCATTTCTTTTACAAAGGTCACCCGATACCCGTAGTATAAAATTAGAGTGATTAACATTGTTAAGTAAACCAAAATGCTTTCCTTTGTAAAATCAAGTAACAACCTTATTTTCCAAACGTTCAAGTTTGCCTAATTTCAAATGCTCAAGTTTCTCATTTTAGAAAAGGTTTCGTAGTTCATAGTTTTAAATCCTTTAAAACATAATTCTCCTTTAAACGTTTTGAGAAACCTATGTCTTATGTGAGTAGGTTATTCTTGTTTATAATCAATCTTATTAAGCAGCCATGATCTAGGAAATGTCATTTTGTCTCATCTTAGCTTCTATGCAGATGGAAGTTTCTATTGGTTTTAATAATACTAAATCTGTCCAAAACATTTCCTTTTATTAACGCGGTGGTTTGTCGATACATTCGATTTCAAATCAAGAAACATTTTAAGCCGTTATACCTAACTTCCCATAAAGCTAGTATAACTCTCAAGTTTCCAAAAACCAAGTATTACTTCTTCTCTCAAAATGATTCAAAAATCTTTTGAAATACTTCAAGTTCTTTATTATCACATAGCCAGCCAGTTATAGTTCAAATCAGTTACCTCTTAAAAATCACAAGTATTTTCTTACCTACATAAAGCTGTTATAACCAACTTCCCATAAAGCCGTTATAACACTTTATGTTTTAAACCAATCAAATACATTTAGCACATGTACGTCTACCGTACTAGATAGTTCACCCATATCATGCTAGAAGAGATAGGAAGAGGTTCACATACCTCGCGACGATTATCGACTAATAGCAAAACGCTCCAAGTACCTCAAACCGTCGGCTGCACCTTAAGCCGAGTAGATCGCGCCACACGTAGTATTTCAACCTATAGAGGCCACAAGGCGCCTATTAATATCTTTAGATCCCGACGTAGAATATTCTACAGAAAATTCGGCAGCACCTCCCCCCCCCCCGCAACAGCGTAAATCTCCTCCTCTATCGAGGCCGGCTACCAAGCCAACCAGGGGGGGGGTTAACACGTCTAACCGGACGTGTACAATTCTACTACACAGTAATGCTACACAAGTCTACTGTAATACAGTCCTATGTAATTACAGTTCAGTTCACTTCTTTAAATTCAGGCTTAAGTCAAAAGACATTGCCGCACAACTATGTTCAGTTCTATATATAGTATACTTAACTATATACTCCTACAACATGTAATTTCCAATTACAACAGAAGGTCAAGAGTGTTTACCTCGTTAAGCCCAAAATTATCCAAGTTATATGTCGATCCTGAACAACGTTTAGCTCCTACTCCGGGCGCTCCAATCCGTTCCAACCAACCCTTAGAAGTTCTAATCAACTTCTACTTATGACTTCAACTACGGGTGAAGATTTACTTAGGGTTTCGTTTTTGTGGTGAGGAAGTATAATAGTATTTTACGGCTTTTGTAAAGTGTAACCTTGGGAATACTACTAGGTATTTAGGCCAAGGTATTTGGGCCTTATAACAATACTAGGAGAGTATTTCTATACCACAAATACAGGGTATTTATACGAGACAACAAGGCTAGGGGTGTACTTGCTAGAGTACCATAAAGGGGAGGGAGGCTCGGCCAAGGGCCTTGCTCAAAGGGGAAGGGACTTGACGATAGCAAGACAAGAGAGGAGGGGTATTTGAGACTTAGATAGATTGCTCAAGTTTTGGATGAAGAAAGTCTTCAACTTAGAGGGGTATTTATAGGTCAAGGAATGGCCAACCAATGGCCAAGATCCATCCAAGTGTTAGGCAAGTGTAAGGCCAAGATTAAGCCATGTGCTACCTTATCCATCTACACAAAATATCCTACCTAACCCTTGACCAAAATTTCAACACCAAAAACGTGCAAGACTAGCCCATTTCGTCCGTCCACTCCTTCCAATTAGAGGGTGACAAGTGTCGCCCTCTCGTTGGTCCAAAATGTTTCGTCTCTCGGAAAAATCCGCAAAAATTATTAATGACATAGCCGGAATTTTCCCTACGAAAGCTGTGGAAACGTTTCGTCGAAAAACGACTCCTTTCGGGTGTTGTGTACAAATTTCGAAACTAGCCAACTTTTAAGGCTCAAATTATAATACGTACGCGCTCACGTACATACTCTGGAAATACGGGGTATAACAAGTAGTTTCGTCCACCCTCCCCCTCATGTGTAGAAAATACTTTGAGTATTATTGTATTATCCCAAATACCTTAGCCTAGTATCCCTAGTTGTATTCCAAGATATTTCAATACTAGGAGCCCCGAAATACTACTTATTCCATTAGTCGCAAAGTGAAACCCTAGAAAAATCTTCCTAGCTTGGTTGAAGTTTTAAGAGAAGTTGTTTAGAAACTTCTAAGGGTCGCTTGGAGCGGGTTGGAGCGTAAGGAGTTGGAGCTAAACGTTGATCAGGATCGACTTATAAACTTGGATAATTTTGGGCTTATCGAGGTAATGATCTATGTCCCCCTATTGTAATTGGATATTACATATTGTAGTAGTTTAGAATTGAGTATAAGATTTTCTGGAAGGATGATTATAAAGGATTGAACTGTATTTACATTGGATTGAATTCTGATGAGACTTGTGTAGTATTATTGTGAAGCAGAATTGAACACGTCCGATTAGACGTGTAATCCCCTTGGAGTTGTTGGCTTGGTAGCAGGCCTTGTTAGGGGGAGGTTAGTTATGTGTTTACTGGGGAGGTGCTGAATTTTACGTAGAATAAGGAATCTTGTATTTAGAATATGCTACGAAGAGAACTAGAGATTGATAGATATATTGTGGTTGTTATAGGTGGATCTTCACGCCGTGCATACTTGACTTGGCTTGTGGTTTAAGCTAAAAGGTATGTGATTCTTCCTATACTCTTGAGCATGATTGTTGTGAACTATATAGTACGGTAGACGTACGTGTGTGAAATGGATTTTGGTTGTTTAAAACATAAAGTGTTATAATGGCTTTATGGGAAGTTAGTTATAACGACTTTATGAGAATAAAAGAAAGATTTGATTTTGAAAGTTAAGAGACTTGATCTTGAAAGATAAGAGACTTGACTTATAACGACTTGTTTTCGGGAAAGAAGTAACTTGATTTAAGTATAGGTTACTTGTTTTGAAAAGAGTAAGTATTTGAGTTTTAAAGAGTATACTTGATGTTGTTTTAAAAGAAAGGCACTTGGTTTAAAAAGTATACAGTACTTGATTTTAAAAGTCTTGTAAAGGTTTTTACGAAAGTAAAGTAATTTGGTTTGAAAAGGAAATGTGTTTTTGATGCTACGAGTATTAGTATCTTTTACGTAAAAAGGGGTCTTTTTGAAAGAATGAAAGTATGTAGTATTTTGGGGTTGAAACCCGGATTGTTGATATAAAATGAAAGTACATTGAACTTGCCTATGCTTGTTGTGATAGCCTTTGTTGTGTAAGTGTTTTGGACGAGTAAGGGGGCGACACGTGTCACCCCCATTGAGTGGCCTTGTGGGCCGAAATTGGTGGGACAAGTGGCTAGCCACTTGTCCCCTTGGCCGAAATGGCCATGGCACTTGGCACCAATTTTTGTTGGCCATGTGGTGTGGTGGGACCCACACACACATGGCCCAATCTTGACCATACACTTACATTGATCTTGGCCCTTGATTCTTCTATAAATACCCCATAGTGCAAGACATAATATTCATCCACACTTAAAGACTTTCCAAGGCAAAAATATCCCTCCCGAGTAGTTTCGTCCACCCTCCCCATGTGTAGAAAATACTTAGAGTATTATTGTATTATCCCAAATACCTTAGCCTAGTATCCTAGTTGTATTCCAAAATATTTCAATACTAGAGCAGGAAATACTACTTTATTCCATTAGTCGCAAAGTGAAACCCTAGAAAAATCTTCCTAGCTTGGTTGAAGTTTTAAGAGAAGTTGTTTAGAAACTTCTAAGGGTCGCTTGGAGTGGGTTGGAGCGTAAGGAGTTGGAGCTAAACGTTGATCAGGATCGACTTATAAACTTGGATAATTTTGGGCTTATCGAGGTAATGATCTATGTCCCCCTATTGTAATTGGATATTACATATTGTAGTAGTTTAGAATTGAGTATAAGAATTTCTGGAAGGATGATTATAAAAGATTGAACTGTATTTACATTGGATTGTATTTCTGATGAGACTTGTGTAGTATTATTGTGAAGCGTAATTGAACACGTCAGGTTAGGCGTGTAATCCCCTGAGTTGTTGGCTTGGTAGCAGGCCTTGTTTGGGGGAGGTTATTTATGTGTTTACGGGGGTGGTGCTGCGAATTTTTACGTAGAATAAGGAATCTTGTATTTAGAATATGCTCTGAAGAGAACTAGAGATTGATAGATATATTGTGGTTGTTATAGGTGGATCTTCTACGCGGTATACTTGACTTGGCTTGTGGTTTAAGCTAAAAGGTATTTGATTCTTCCTATACTCTTGAGCATGATTGTTGTGAACTATATAGTACGGTGAGGCGTGCGTGTGTGAAATGGATTTTGGTTGTTTAAAACATAAAGTGTTATAATGGCTTTATGGGAAGTTAGTTATAACGACTTTATGAGAATAAAAGAAAAATTTGATTTTGAAAGTTAAGAGACTTGATCTTGAAAGATAAGAGACTTGACTTATAACGACTTGTTTTGGAAAAGAAGTAACTTGATTTAAGTATAGGTTACTTGTTTTGAAAAGAGTAAGTATTTGAGTTTTAAAGTATACTTGATGTTGTTTTAAAGAAAGGCACTTGGTTTAAAAGTATCTGAGACTTGATTTTAAAAGTCTTGTAAAGGCTTTTACGAAAGTAAAGTAATTTGGTTTGAAAAGGAAATGTGTTTTTGATGCTACGAGTATTAGTATCTTTTACGTAAAAAGGGGTCTTTTTGAAAGAATGAAAGTATGTAGTATTTTGGGGTTGAAACCGGATTGTTGATATAAAATGAAAGTACATTGAACTTGCTATGCTTGTTGTGATAGCCTTTGTTGTGTAAGTGTTTTGGGCGAGTAAGGGGCGTCGTGTCACCCCCCTTGAGTGGCCATGTGGGCCGAAATTGGTGGGACAAGTGGCTAGCCACTTGTCCCCTTGGCCGAAATGGCCATGGCACTTGGCACCAATTTTCGTTGGCCATGTGGTGTGGTGGGACCCACACACACATGGCCCAATCTTGACCATACACTTACATTGATCTTGGCCCTTGATTCTTCTATAAATACCCCATAGTGCAAGACATAATATTCATCCACACTTAAAGACTTTCCAAGGCAAAAATATCCCCTCCCTTGAGTAGTTTCGTCCACCCTCCCCCTCATGTGTAGAAAATACTTTGAGTATTATTATATTATCCCAAATACCTTAGCCTAGTATCCCAAGTTGTATTCCAAGATATTTCAATACTAGGAGACCGGAAATACTACTTATTCCATTAGTCGCAAAGTGAAACCATAGAAAAATCTTCCTAGCTTGGTTGAAGTTTTAAGAGAAGTTGTTTAGAAACTTCTAAGGGTCGCTTGGAGCGGGTTGGAGCGTAAGGAGTTGGAGCTAAACGTTGCTCAGGATCGACTTATAAACTTGGATAATTTTGGGCTTATCGAGGTAATGATCTATGTCCCCCTATTGTAATTGGATATTACATATTGTAGTAGTTTAGAATTGAGTATAAGATTTTCTGGAAGGATGATTATAAGGGATTGAACTGTATTTACATTGGATTGTATTTACAGTAGACTTGTGTAGTATTATTGTGAAGCAGAATTGAACACGTCCGGTTAGACGTGTAATCCCCTTGGAGTTGTTGGCTTGGTAGCAGGCCTTGTTAGGGGGAGGTTATTTATGTGTTTACCAGTGGGGAGGTCTTTGCCGAATTTTCTGTAGAATAAGGAATCTTGTATTTAGAATATGCTACGAAGAGAACTAGAGATTGATAGATATATTGTGGTTGTTATAGGTGGATCTTCTACGCGCGGCATACTTGACTTGGCTTGTGGTTTAAGCTAAAAAGGTATGTGATTCTTCCTATACTCTTGAGCATAATTTTTGTGAACTATATAGTACGGTAGACGTACGTGTGTGAAATGGATTTTGGTTGTTTAAAACATAAAGTGTTATAATGGCTTTATGGGAAGTTAGTTATAACGACTTTATGAGAATAAAAGAAAGATTTGATTTTAAAAGTTAAGAGACTTGACTTATAACGACTTGACTTATAACGACTTGTGTTCGGGAAAAGAGAAGTAACTTGATTTAAGTATAGGTTACTTGTTTTGAAAAGAGTAAGTATTTGAGTTTTAAAGAATATACTTGATGTTGTTTTAAAAGAAAGGCACTTGGTTTAAAAAGTATACAGTTCTTGATTTTAATAGTCTTGTAAAGGTTTTTACGAAAGTAAAGTAATTTGGTTTGAAAAGGAAATGTGTTTTTGATGCTACGAGTATTAGTATCTTTTACGTAAAAAGGGGTCTTTTTGAAAGAATGAAAGTATGTAGTATTTTGGGGTTGAAACCCGGATTGTTGATATAAAATTAAAGTACATTGAACTTGCCTATGCTTGTTGTGATAGCCTTTGTTGTGTAAGTGTTTTGGACGAGTAAAGGGGCGACACGTGTCACCCCCATTGAGTGGCCTTGTGGGCCGAAATTGGTGGGACAAGTGGCTAGCCACTTGTCCCCTTGGCCGAAATGGCCATGGCACTTGGCACCAATTTTCGTTGGCCATGTGGTGTGGTGGGACCCACACATGGCCCAATCTTGACCATACACTTACATTGATCTTGGCCCTTGATTCTTCTATAAATACACTGTTATACCCCGTTTTTCCAGAGTATATACGTGAGGGCGTACATATACAATTTGAGCCTTAAAGTAGGCATAGGTTCGAATTTGTGCATAGCTACCAAAAGGAGTCGTTTTTAAACGAAGCGTTTCCACGACTTTGAAGGAAAATTCGGCTATGTCATTAATAATTTTTGTGGATTTTAGAGGCGAAACATTTTGGACCAACGGGAGGGTGACATGTGTCACCTCATTGGAAGCTAGGGACGGAAAAGAGGACGACTTGGGCACGTTTTTTGTGCTAAAAAATGTGGTCAAGGGTTAGGTAGGATATTTTAGGTAGATGGATAAGGTAGCACATGGCTTAATCTTGGCCTTACACTTGCCTAACACTTGTCTTCATCTTGGCCATTGGTTGGCTTTCACTTGACCTATAAATACCACTCAGTTGAAGACATTCTTCATCAAAATTGAGCAATCTTTCTAAGTCTCAAACCCTCCTCTCCCTCTTGTGATCTCGTCCACCACACACTCCCCTCTTGAAGGCCCCTTGGCGAAACCTACCCTCCCTTTGTTGAGGCTTGGCGTGGGGTACACCCCTAGCCTAGTTGTCTCGTATAAATACCCACTTGTTGTGGTATAGAAATACTCTCCCGATATTGTTGTTATGTCCAAATACCTTGGCCCAAATACCTTGTAGTATTCCCAAGGTTACACTTATACAAGCCCAGAAAATACTATTATACTTCCCTCAGTCACAAAAACGAAACCCTAAGTAAATCTTCACCCGTAGTTGAAGTTATAAGTAGAAGTTGGTTAGAACTTCTAAGGGTTGGTTGGAGCGGGTCGAAGCGCACGGAGTAGGAGCTAAACCTTGCTCAGGATCGACATTAAACTCGGATAATTTTGGGCTTATCGAGGTAAACACTCTTGACCTTCTATTGTAATTGGAAATTACATATTGTAGGAATATATAGTTGAAGTATACTATATATAGAACTGAACATTATAATTGTGCGGCAATGTCTTTTGACTTAAGCCTGAATAATACTTACGGCAATGTCTTGCGACTTAAGCCTGAATTTTAAGAAGTGAACTGAACTGTAATTACATAGGACTGTATTAAAGTAGGCTTGTGTAGTATTACTGTGAGTAGAATTGTACGCGTCCGGTTAGACGTGTTAACCCCCCCCGGTTGGCTTGGTAGCCGGCCTCGTTAGAGGAGGAGATTCTGTTGTTGCGGGGAGAGTCTTGCGAATTTTACGTAGAATATTCTACATTGAGATCGAAAGATTTTAATAGGCGCTTTGTGGCCTCTATAGGTTGTAGTACTACGTGTGGAGTGATCTGCTTGACTTAGAGTGTAGCAGACGGTTTGAGGTACTTGGAGCGTTTTGCTATTAGTCGATACTCGTCGCGAGGTATGTGAACCTCTTCCTATCTGTTCTAGCATGATATGTGTATAACTATGTAGTACGGTAGACGTACGTGTGTTAAATGTATTTGATTGTCTTTAAACATAAAGTGTTATAACGGCTTTATGGGAAGTTGGTTATAACAGCTCTATGTAAATGAGAAATGCTTTGTGGTTTTTAAAAGATAACTGATTTGACTTATAACCGACTTGTTGTAAAAGAACCTTGAAGTATTCTAAGAGATTAAGAAACCTTTTTGAAAGAAGTGTATACTTGGTTTGAAAACATAAAAGTTATACCAGCTTTATGAGAAGTTAGGTGTAACGCCTTAAGAGAGATAAAAAGAATGGTTTAATGGTTTAGAAGTTAAGAGACTTGACTTAATATGGATGTTTGTGTGAAACCTCATTCGTGAGTAATGAGTACTTGGGTTTTTGGAAGGAATAATGTTTCTTGATTTGGAAATCGAATGTGTATCGACAAACCACTGCAGCGTTAATAAAGGAAAATGTATTGAATAATTAAGTATTATTAAAACCAGTAGAAACCTCCATCTGCATAGAAGCTAAGATGAGACAAAATGATATTACATTTTCTAGATCATGTTGCTTAATAATATTGATTATGAACAATAATAACCTACTCGCCTATGGCATATGTTACTCAATTGTTTTAAAAGAGATTAAGACATTGAACTATGAAACTTTTCAAAAAGAGACTTGCGTAATTAAAAATTAGGCAAACTGGAACCTTAGGGAAAAGAAAGGCATTGTGTTGTCTTAAAATGGTTTAAAGCATAAGGTGTTATAACAGCTCTATGGGAAGTTGGTTATAACGACCTTATGAAAACAAAAGAAAGGTTTTATCATTGGTTTTAACGTGGTAACTTGACTTTAAAAAAAGAAAGTATGGAAGTTGTTTTGGTTTACTTAAAAGATATAAGTCACTCTATTTTTATAATAGGGGTATCGTTTGACTTTTATAAAATTAATAAATCTATTTATAAGGAATTTAACGTACGTAGTACTTTAGGGTTAAAAAACCGAACTTTGGCATAAAATGAAAGTACTTTGAGTTGTGAAACTTGCCTATGCTTGTTGATGTGAAACTTGCCTATGCTTGTTGTTGTGAAACTTGCCTATGCTTGTTGTGATAGCCTTTGTTGTGCAAAGATTGTGTTTCTATACTCCCGCGTCTCGATGGAGGTCGGTTGACTTGTTAAGAACTTACTTGGGCGTCTGCGGTGGCGGAGAAATTCCGCAGTGCGTTCACGTTGATAGTGTTACTTTTGTTAAATCACTTTGGACATCGACACGATCGTGGCGCGCGGGTATGCTTCCACTGATTACGCCTTGTTGTCTTATTGTTTCCACTGGACATCTTGACGCGATCGTAAGCGCGCGGGTATGCTTCCATTTGGAATGTTGTCTTATTGTTTCCCTTTGGACATCTTGACGCGATCGTAAGCGCGCGGGTATGCTTCCATTTGGAATCTGTCTTATTGTTTCCCTTTGGACATCGACCACGATCGTGCGCGCGCGGGTATGCTTCCATTTGGAATGTTGTCTTATTTGTTCCCTTTGGACATACTGACACGATGCGTAGCGCACGGGTATGCTCCCATTTGGATTGCTGTCTTGTTGTTATCATATCATAGACTGCCGGCAGTGAGGAAGGTACTCAACGGGCAGGATTGATGTTGTGGGCGTGAGACCCTGAATTGATATAAGCTATTATGTGTGTGTCTTGTAGTTTGGTTATCATACACATCTCGCTTTTATAGACTATTATGATTTCATTTACTGTATTTCTGATTCACATACTTGGTACTGTTGTCTTGACCTCGCCGGAGCTGCGTTCATCTGCCGCGGTAGGAGTACATCGGTGACGATCGCGTTTAGGATCTAATTTAAGAGTTTTGGGAATCTCCGTTCCTTGAGGCTTATCTTTGGTATGTGTTCCCGAGTTGTAGGTTCTTGTACATTCGGGGTATGGCGGCCCTGTCCGTCATAGTTATTGTAAATCTTAAGTGCATGAAATCTTGTTGTGGGCGGGGTTGTAAAAGATTAAACTATTGGGGTTTGTATATATTTATCAGAAGGCAAGCTGTTTTAGTTGACTGTTTACTTATAATATCTCTTATTTCATGTTCATGTTTTATTTCGCTGATTTTCTCGATGATTGTTTCACTAGGGTGCAGGGGTAAGGCACGATCACGGGCCGGTTGGTCGTGACAAAAGTGGTATCGAGCGATTAGTCCTCGGAAAGTGTCTACGACCGTGTCTAGTAGAGTCTTGGTTATCGGTGTGTTGTGCACCACATCTATAATCGAGGAGGCTATAGGACATTTAGGATTGGTTTCCATTCTTCTCATTACGAGATCGTGCCTTAGAGGCGTGTGATGAGTTGAACCTCTCGGCGTATTCCTTTCCTTTACCGATTATGCCTCGCGCAAGGCAACCGCGCCCGAGAAGCAGCGGCGAAGGAAGATACGAGTAAAGCGGCGGCGGTCTACAGAGACCCGATGCACGAGCCTCGATCTACAGGTAGGCGAGATGAATGAGTTACAAGAGATGGCGATTAATGGCGGGGTTGTGGCAGAACTTGAGGATAAATTTGGGCCTTGCGGTTCGATCCGTAGCACCGTAGTTCACCGGCGAGCGATTTGAGATTACGGGATTTTACGAGTGTAACGCGAGTTTTATGGGTCGAGCACGAGGATGATCGCGAGAGTTCATCCGGTGATTCTGTGAATCGTGAGAATGATCAAGCATCGGAGACCGAGTCGGTGGTCTAGGTTCGCATCGGCTGCGTGATACAGTTATACCGTATTTCCGAGTATATGCGTGTGGGCGTGCGTGCAATTTTGAGCCTTAAGTTAGGCATGTTTGAAATTTTGGGCACAGTGCGATTAAGTCGTTTTACGGAGCGTTTCCACGCTTTCGTAGAAAATTCCGGCTATGTCATTTATAATTTTTGCGGATTTTTAGAGGCGAAACATTTTGGACCAGCGGGAGGGTGACATGTGTCACCCGCATTATTAGCAAGTGGAGGACTTGGGCGATTGGGCGTCAAGAGGATCGGTTGGCCTTGGCCGATTGGTCCCTTGAATTGTGCCTTGTTTTGGCCTTGTTTTGTGGAGTGTTTTGTGGAGTGTTTTGTGGAGTAGGGTTAGGGTGCACTTGGCTTGATCTTGGCCTTACACTTGCCTTGCACATGGCTTGATCTTGGCCATTGGTTGGCTTTTGGTTTTGCTATAAATACCACAAGTGTGAAGACTTCATCCATTCAAAACTTCCAAGTCTTGAAACCCTCTCCTCCTTCTTGGTGTGCTAGCCGCGAGCTTCCCCTCCCGCCCCCTTTGCGTGAGGCCTTGTGGCCGAGAGCACCCCCCTCCCCCCTTTGTGGTTCCTTGGCCGTGGGGTACCCCCCCCCTAGCCTAGTTGTCTTCGTATAATACCCATTGTTGTGGTATAGAAATACTCTCCTAATATTGTTATAATGTCCAAATAACTTGGACAAAATACCTTGTAGTATTCCCAAGTTTACACTTATACAAAGCACAGAAAATACGATTATACTTCCTTTAGCCACAAAACGAAACCACTGAAATCTTCACGTTGTTGAAGTTGTAAGTAGAAGTTAGTTAGAACTTCTAAGGGTTGTTTGGGCGCTCGGAGTAGGAGCTAGCGTTGCTCGGGATCGACTTTATACTTGGATAATTTTGGGCTTATCGAGGTAAACACTCTTGTCCTTCTATTGTAATTGGAAATTACATGTTTGAATATATAATTAAGTATACTATATATAGAACTATACTTAATCTTGTGGCAATGTCTTTTGACTTAAGCTGAAGAATTAAGAACTAAATGACTGTAATTACATAGGGCGTATTCTGATGAACTTGTGTAGTATTCTTGTGTAGTAGAATTGTACACGTCAGGTTAGGCGTGTAAAACCCCGCAGTTGGCTTGGTAGCGGCCTCGATAGAGAAGGAGATTTCTTGTGGCGGGGAGAGTCTTTGCCAATTTTACGTAGATTATGGAGCGTTGAGATCTAGATGTTAATAAAGCGCCTTGTGGCCTTATAGGTTGAAGTACTACGTGTGGAGTGATCCACGGCTTAGGAGTGGCCGCGGTTTGAGGTACTTGGGCGTTTTGCTATTAGTCGACAATCGTCGCGAGGTATGTGAACCTCTTCCTATCTCTTCTAGCATTATATGTTTGAACTATGTAGTACGGTAGACGTACATGTGTTAACTGTGTTTGATTGTTCTTAAAACATAAAGTGTTATAACGGCTTTATGGGAAGTTGGTTATAACAGCTTTATGTGGGTAAGAAAATACTTTGTGGTTTTAAAAGGTAACTGATGTGAATTATAACTGGCTAGTTATAATAAAGAACTTGATGTATTTCAAAAGATTTATAATCGTTTTGAAGGAAGAGTAACACTTGGTTTTAAAAAGGTTTTAAAAAGAGTTATACTAAGCTTTATGGGGAGTTAGGTATAATGTCTTAAGAGAGGTAAAGAAAATGGTTTACTGATGTTAGAAGTTAAGAGACTTGATCTTATAAGATAAGAGACTTAACTTATTTGTTCTAATATGAATGTTTGTGTGAAACCTCATTCGTGAGTAATGAGTACTTGGTGTTATTTAAAGGGATAATGTTTTACTGATTTCGGAAATCAGAATGTGTATCGAACAAACCACTGCAGCGCTAATAAAGGAAAATGTCTTGAATAAAGATGTATCGTATTAAAACCGATGAAACCTCCATCTGCATAGAAACTAAGATGAGACAAAATGATATTACATTTTCTAGATCATAATTTCTTTGTAATAAGAATGATGTAAACAAGAATAACCTACTCTCGTGAGACATATATTACTCAATTGTTCTAAAAGGAATCAGTGATTAAGTTTGGGAACTATGAAACCATTTGAAAATGAGAAGCTTGAGTAATTGAAACTAGGCAAACTGGAACTTAGGAAAGAATGTTGTTACTTGATTTTGAAAAGGAATGTGGGTTGGTCATTCTAATACTACGAATTATCGGGTTACTTTTATAAAAGTAAAGGATCTCTTTTAAAAGAACTTAACGTATGTAGTACTTTGGGGTTACAAACCCAGACTTTGGCATAAAATGAAAGTACTTTGAGTTGTGTGAGACTTGCCTATGCTTGTTGTTGTGAAAATTGCCTATGCTTGTTGTTGTGAAACTTGCCTATGCTTGTTGTTGTGAAACTTGCCTATCTTTGTGATGATAGCCTTGGTTGTGCAAGTGTGGTATTTACGTATTCTGGCGTCTCTCGGTAGAGGCGGTTGACTTGTTGAGAACTTACTTGGGCGTCTTTGGCGGTGATGGAGAATTCCACGGGTATGTTTCCATTTTGATTCTTGTCTTGTTGTTGATGTCACATGGGCGTGTCTGCACCGTCACGATGAGGGGCATGCGGCCATGCGGCGGGTTGATTACCGATATATGGTTATTCTTGCAACATGGGCGTGTCTACCGTCACGATATTCGGGGCATGTGGCGTGCGGCGGGGTTGACCACGGTATATTGTTATTGAGGTTACATGGGCGTATGTCTACCGGCACGATGTCCGGGGCATGTGGCGTGCGGCCTTGTTGTGTGTTGCATCATGGACATGTCTACCGTCACGATGTCAGGGGCATGTGGCCATGATGCGAACATGATGGATGTGGTGGGCGTGAGACCCGTAGTTATATTTAGTGGTGACTTTGAGGCGTGAGTCACGACTTGGCTAACTTTTATGTTGCGTCTTGTATTTTGGTTATCATACATGTCTCTGCTTTATATAGTATTATGATTTAAGCTGCGATATTCTGATTTCACATACTTGGTACTGTTGTCTTGACCTCCTTGGGGCTGCGTTCATGCCGCGGTAAGTACATCGGTCGTGGATCCGCTCTTAGGATCTCAACGGCGTGTCGGAAAGCTCCGTTCCTTGGAGGCTTATCTTTGGTATGTTTCCACGAGTTGTAGGTTCTTGTACATTGAGGGTATGGCGAGCCTGTCCGTCATAGTTGTTGTATATCTTAAGTGCATGTAATCTTTGTTGTGGCGGGGTTGTAAAAGGATTAAAGCTATTCGGAGTTTTATGTATATCTTGAAGGCAGCTGTTTTGGTTGGCTTTGTTTTTACTATATCTCTTGTTTAGTGACTCATGTTTTATGTTCGCTGATTTTCTCGATGTATGTATCACTAGGGTGCAGGGGTAAGGCACGATGGCGAGCCGAGTTTGGGCGTTACAAAGTGGTATCGAGGCGATTAGTCCTCGGAAAGTGTCTGACCGTGTCTAGTAAGTCTTGATTATCGGTGTGTTGTGCACCACGTCTATGTCGAGAGGCTATAGTACATTTAGGATTGGTTTCCATTCTTCTCATTCTGAGATCGTGCCTTAGAGCTATGTTGTAAGTTGGACCCCTCTGACGTGTTTCGTTTTTACCAGTTATGCCTCTGCGAAAGGCAGCGGGGCCCGAAGGGCAAAGCGGCGGAGGCTGCTAGTGTGATTGAGGAGAATGCGAGCGCGAGCGGTGAGTACGAGCAGTGCTTCCGGCGGCGGGTTTCGCGCGCCGCCCGGCCAGCGAGTTTAGGCGCGGCGATGGCTGCTGAGACTCTGATACGAGCCTCGATCCGCGATGCAGGCGAGAAGAGTTGAGTTACAAGAGATGGCGATTCTTGGCGGTCGTGGCAGATATGAGAGATAAGTGAATCTGGCGATTCGGCCCGGTAGCACCGTAGTTCACCGGCGAGCGGTTTGAGGCTACAGGACTTTACGAGATGTAGCGCTTGAGTTCTACGGTGAGGCACGAGGATGATCGCGGGAGTTCATTCGGCGATTCTGACGGATCGTAGAGTGATCGAGCTTGGAGACCGAGTCGGTGGTCTAGGTTCGCGTCGGCTGCGTGATACATGATCGGCCGTTTGGTCGTGGGAGCTGTCGGGAGAGAATGCCTTCCGGCCGTTTGGGGCGAGTTTTGAGGCCTTCACGGCACATTTCTTGCCTCGCAGATGAGAGGGCTCGGTAAGCAATTTTTGATGTTGGCGAAACGGCGTCTGATTCGGGAGTACAATGTGGAGTTCGACTCATTGGCGGTATGTTCCGCATTAGTAGCTAGTATGGAGGATCGAGTGCGGATATATTCTGAGGCTCGATGATTACCTAGCGAAGAAGTTGTTCGGGTGTTTCTCTTGGTAGGGCATGGACATTGCCGCATGCGAGCTCGTGCACTTGGAGTGCGAGGCGCGGTCGGCAGGTGGACGGCTTTGTGCGAGAAGAAGGCGAGCGGCGGATATTTTAGCGACTTTCAGGCGGACGCCTCGGCCAGACTAGTTATGTACCTCCGCCATTGCAGTGGTCTCCGCGGCCGGGACCGCAGGATATTCGAGGCGGTCGGGGCTCCCGGGTTTTGAGATGTTCGGGGAGTAGGGGTTTTGGCGGATCGATCACCCTGCACCGGTGTGGTCGATGTGGTAGACGCGTTGGAGAGTGTCGTAGTACGAGGAGCTTGTTATTCTTGCGGCCAGCGGGGCCATATGGCGAAGCTGTCCGCCGAGTAGCTGGTAGGATAGCCTGAACTACTAGATCGATTGCGGGCCACGGTAAGTCGCGGTGGAAGTTCCCAGTTTTAGCGGTCCTTGAACCGCCTAGTTTCAGGTATATCCTTAACCCTCCAGAGTTTTGTGTGTATTGATGTTGTTGATGTGTTTAATGATATGTTTGGATAGCTTTGTGCTAAAATGTGATTTAGAAACACAGTTAGTGAAAGGGTAAGTCACAGGTAGTGTGAAATGGAAGTGGTAGCTTCGCGGCACATGAAATAAGATTGTTCGGATCAAGAAACTAGAGAGTTGGCGCTACGATGGGTGGGTTGGGGCCATGTTGCGGGCCAACCAGCGTCCGTTTGAGGAAGGGTCAGCTCTGGGTGGTCGCGGTGGCGAGTCGCGAGTGCTAGGCAGTTTAGATGACCATCGTATGAGTTCGTGAATCGTTCGGCGAGAATCAGTTCGTGAAGGCGGGAATGGCCTTAGAAATCGAGGTTAGTGAGATGACCAAGTTTGGAAGTAGTGACTCCAAGGGTTGGGAACGAAGCGTTGTGGAAGTGTGAGTACGGACACTAGAGCGAGTTAGTGTTAGTGGCAATCTTGCGAGAAAGGAGAAGTGGCGTGTGTTTTGTGACGGTGTGGCATGATTGTTTTAAATGCGTATAGCGGTGAAGACTATCTTGGCGCTGTTATTTTGAGACCTTGAAGGAACATTGGGACGAATGTTTCTAAGGAAGAATGTTATACCGTATTTCGGTATATGCGTGTGGGCGTGCGTCAATTTTGAGCCTTAAGTTAGGCATGTTTGAAATTTTGGGCACAAGTGCGATTAAGTCGTTTTACGGCGGAGCGTTTCCACGACTTTCGTAGAAAATTCCGGCTATGTCATTTATAATTTTTGCGGATTTTTAGAGAGGCGAAACATTTTGGACCAGCGGGAGGGTGGCGTGTCACCCGCATTATTAGCAAGTGGAGGACTTGGGCGATTGGCGTCGAGAGGATCGGTTGGCCTTGGCGATTGGTCCCTTGAATTGTGCCTTGTTTTGGCCTTGTTTTGTGGAGTGTTTTGTGGAGTGTTTTGTGGAGTAGGGTTAGGGTGCACTTGGCTTGATCTTGGCCTTACACTTGCCTTGCACATGGCTTGATCTTGGCCGTTGGTTGGCTTTTGGTTTTGCTATAAATACCCCTAAGTGTGAAGACTTCATCCATTCAAAAACTTCCAAGTCTTGAAACCCTCTCCTCCCTTCTTGTTGTGCTAGTGAGAGCTTCCCCTCCCTCCCCACCGTGAGGCCTTGTGGTAGAGCACACCCTCACTTTGTGGTACCTTGGCGTGGGGTACCACAGCCTAGTTGTCTTCGTATAATACCCTTGTTGTGGTATAGAAATACTCTCCTAATATTGTTATAATGTCCAAATACCTTGGCCCAAATACCTTGTAGTATTCCCAAGTTACAACATACAAAGCCGGAAAATACGATTATACTTCCTTTAGCCACAAAACGAAACCTAAGGAAATCTTCACCGTTGTTGAAGTTGTAAGTAGAAGTTGGTTAGAACTTCTAAGGGTTGTTTGGGCGCTCGGAGTAGGAGCTAAGCGTTGCTCGGGATCGACTTTATACTTGGATAATTTTGGGCTTATCGAGGTAAACACTCTTGTCCTTCTATTGTAATTGGAAATTACATGTTTGAATATATAGTCAGTATACTATATATAGAACTATACTTAATCTTTGTGGCAATGTCTTTTGACTTAAGCTGAAGAATTAAGAACTAAGCTGTAATTACATAGGGTGTATTCTGTAGACTTGTGTAGTATTCTTGTGTAGTAGAATTGTACGTCCGGTTAGGCGTGTAAAACCCCACTGGTTGGCTTGGTAGCGGCCTCGATAGAGAAGGAGATTTGCTTGTTGTGGCGGGGAGGTCTTTGAATTTTACGTAGATTATGGAGCGTTGAGATCTAGATGTTAATAAGCGCGTGGCCTTATAGGTTGAAGTACTACGTGTGGAGTGATCCAGCTTAGGAGTAGCGGCGGTTTGAGAGTACTTGGGCGTTTTGCTATTAGTCGACAATCGTCGCGAGGTATGTGAACCTCTTCCTATCTCTTACAGCATGATATGTGTGAACTATGTAGTGCGGTAGGCGTCATGTGTTAGCTGTGTTTGATTGTTCTTAAAACATAAAGTGTTATAACGGCTTTATGGGAAGTTGGTTATATGACTTTATGTGGGTAAGAAAATACTTTGTGGTTTTAAAAGGTAGCGATGTGAATTATAAGCGGCTAGTTATAATAAAGAACTTGATGTATTTCAAAAGATTTATAATCGTTTTGAAGGAAGAGTAACACTTGGTTTTAAAAGGTTTTAAAAAGAGTTATACTAAGCTTTATGGGAGTTAGGTATAATGTCTTAGAGAGGTAAAGAAAATGGTTTCTTGATGTTAGAAGTTAAGAGACTTGATCTTATAAGATAAGAGACTTAACTTATTTGTTCTAATATGAATGTTTGTGTGAAACCTCATTCGTGAGTAATGAGTACTTGGTGTTATTTAAAGGGATAATGTTTCTTGATTTGGAAATCGAGAATGTGTATCGACAGGACCAACTGCGGCGTTAATAAAGGAAAATGTCTTGAATAAAGATGTATCGTATTAAAACGATGAAACCTCCATCTGCATAGAAACTAAGATGAGACAAAATGATATTACATTTTCTAGATCATGGTTCTTTAATAAGAATGATGTAAACAAGAATAACCTACTCTCACGTGAGACATATATTACTCGATTGTTCTAAAAGGAATCAGTGATTAAGTTTGGGAACTATGAAACCATTTGAAAATGAGAAGCTTGAGTAATTGAAACTAGGCAAGCTGGAACTTAGGAAAAGAATGTTGTTACTTGATTTTGAAAAGGAATGTGGGTTGGTCATTCTAATACTACGAATATCGGGTGACTTTTATAAAAGTAATGGATCTCTTTTAAAAGAACTTAACGTATGTAGTACTTTGGGGTTACAAACCAGGACTTTGGCATAAAATGAAAGTACTTTGAGTTGTGTGAGACTTGCTATGCTTGTTGTTGTGAAACTTGCCTATGCTTGTTGTTGTGAAACTTGCCTATGCTTGTTGTTGTGAAACTTGCCTATCTTGTGATGATAGCCTTGGTTGTGCAAGTGTGGTATTTACGTGTTCCGCGTCTCGGTAGAGTAGGTTGACTTATTGAGAACTTACTTGGAGCGTCTTTGGCGGTGATGGAGAATTCCACGGGTATGTTTCCATTTTGATTCTTGTCTTGTTGTTGATGTCACATGGACATGTCTACACCGTGCACGATTAGGGGCATGCGGCCATGCGGCGGGTTGATTACCGATATATGGTTATTGCGCAACATGGGCGTGTCTACCGTCACGATGTCCGGGGCATGTGGCCATGCGGCGGGGTTGACCACGATATATTGTTATTGAGGTTACATGGGCATGTCTACCGTCTGCGATGTCCGGCGTGTGGCCATGCGGCCTTATTGTGTGTTGCATCATGGACATGTCTACCGTCTGATGTCAGGGGGCATGTGGCCATGATGCGAACATGATGGATGTGGTGGGCGTGAGACCCATAGTTATATTTGAGTGGTGACTTTGAGGGCGTGAGTCCCTGACTTGACTACTTTTATGTTGCGTACTGTATTTTGGTTATCATACATGTCTCTGCTTTATATAGTATTATGATTTAAGCTGCGATATTCTGATTTCACATACTTGGTACTGTTATGCGACCTCCTTGAAATTTGCGTTAAATGCCGCGGTAAGTACATCGATCGTGGATCCCCTCTTAGGATCTCACTTGGCGTGTCGGAAAGCTCCGTTCCTTGAGGCTTATCTTTGGTATGTTTCCTGAGTTGTAGGTTCTTGTACATTCGGGGGTATGGCGAAGCCTGTCGTCATAGTTGTTAATATATCTTAAGTGCATAATCTTGTTGTGGCGGGGTTGTAAAAGGATTAAAGCTGTTCGGAGTTTTATGTATATCTTGAAGGCAAGCTGTTTTGGTTGGCTTTGTTTTTACTATATCTCTTGTTTAGTGACTCATGTTTTATGTTCCGCTAATTTTCTACGATGTATGTATCACTAGGGTGCAGGGTAAGGCACGATGTGAGCCGAGTTTCGGGCGTTACAATACATGATCGGCCCAGTTTGATTCGTGGGAGCTGTCCCGGGAGAGCGTGCACTTCGGCTTTATGGGCGAGTTCTCGAGGCCTTTCTTGCACATTTCTTGCCTCGCGGATGAGAGGGCTCGGTAACAGATTTTTGGGGTTGCGGCGAGCAGGCGTCGGTTCGGAGTACAATGTGGAGTTCGACTCGTTGGCGTGCGTCCCGCGTTAGTAGCTAGTATGGAAGATCGAGTGCACCGATATGTTCTGAGGCTCGATGATTACCTAGCAGAGTTGTTGGTGTAGCTCTTGGTAGGGCATGGACATTGCCGCATGCGAGCTTATGCACTTGGAGGTGAGGCGGAGAAATCGATGAAATAACCAAGGTCGGCGAAGAGGCGAGCAGCAGGTCCTTTGGTGACTTCGAGGCGGACCGCCTCGAAGTGACTAGTTATGCGCCTCGCAAGATCTGAGTGGTCCTCCATAATCTTGAGCATCCAGTATTCGAGGAGCGGTCAAGGCTCGAGGTTCAGATTTTGAGAAGCGAGGTGTTAGCAGTGAAGCCACCTACCTCGTTGTGGCCGTGTGGTAGACTCCACAGTGGGGAATGTCGTGCTAGTCCGGGAGTTTGTTTTACATGCGGCCAGCAGGGCCATTTTGGGAGAAATTGTCTGACCAGGGGTAGCGCTGGTAGGATAGCACAGACTACGGGATCAGTTGCGGGTTCTTCACCTCCCATAGTCGAGCGGGATGTTCATACACCGGCGGGCCACGCGGTAAGGTCGCGGTGGAAGTTCCCGATTTTAGCGGTCCTCGAATCGCCTATTTTCATGTATATCCTTAACCTACAGAGTTTTGTATGTATTGATGATGTGATGATGTGTTTAGTGTTATGTTCGGATAGCGTTGTGCTAAAGCGTGATGTAGAACACAGTTGTGAGAAGGGTAAGCTTGAGGGTGAGAAAATGATGAACCTTAGAATATTACAGTTGAGACCTTAGATGTAAGGCCGTCTTGAGTACCATATTTTGCAAGTGATCCTTGTCGGAGTGCATTTTTATGCCTAGAACGTTTTGTGTGGTAAAGTCCCTGGGTAGTGTGTAATGGAAGTGGTAGCTTTCATGACTGTATAGGTAAGATTGTTAGGATCGGGAACAAGAGCTTGATGCGTGAGTCGGGTTGGGGCCATGTTGAGGGCCAACCCGCGGCCGGTTTCAAAGTGGGGTCGGCTCAGGTGGTCCCGCGGTGGTAAGTCACGAGGGTGCTAGGCCCGTGATTAGATAACCATCGTATGAGTTCGTGGATATGTTCGACGAGGCGGATCGTGAAGGCGGGAATGGCCTTAGGAGATTGAAGCTAGTAAGATGACCAAGTTTGGAGGTGGTGACTCAAAGTTTTGGGAAAGCAATGATGAAGTGTGGTGCGTATGCTAGAGGAGTTCAAGTGTCAGGAAGGGCACGACGAGTAAGGAAGGAAGAGAGAGCGTGTGATATTTCGTGGCGGTGTGGCGTTGGCAACTTGTTAGAAGAACCGTTATCTGTTTGAGAAGGAACATTCGGGACGAATGTTTCTAAGGAAGGAGAATGTTATACCCGTTTTCCAGTATATACGTGAGGCGTACGTATACAATTTGAGCCTTAAAGTAGGCATAGGTTCGAATTTGTGCATAGCTACCAAAAGGAGTCATTTTTCGACGAAACGTTTCCACAGCTTTCGAAGGGAAAATTCCGGCTATGTCATTAATAATTTTTGTGGATTTTTCCGAGAGACGAAACATTTTGGACCAACGGGAGGGTGACATGTGTCACCCTCACATTGGAAGCTAGGGACGGAAAAGAGGACGACTTGGGCACGTTTTTTGTGCTAAAAAATGTGGTCAAGGGTTAGGTAGGATATTTTGGGTAGATGGATAAGGTAGCACATGGCTTAATCTTGGCCTTACACTTGCCTAACACTTGTCTTCATCTTGGCCATTGGTTGGCTTTCACTTGACCTATAAATACCCCTCTAGTTGAAGACATTCTTCATCCAAAAATTGAGCAATCTTTCTAAGTCTCAAACCCTCCCTCTCCCTCTTGTGATCTCGTCCACCACACACCTCCCCTCTTGAAGGCCCCGGCGAAACCTACCCTCCCCCTTTGTTGAGGCTTGGCCGTGGGGTACACACCCCCCCCTAGCCTAGTTGTCTCGTATAAATACCCCTTGTTGTGGTATAGAAATACTCTCCCAGTATTGTTGTTATGTCCAAATACCTTGGCCCAAATACCTTGTAGTATTCCCAAGGTTACACTTATACAAGCCCAGAAAATACCATTATACTTCCCTCAGTCTCAAAAACGAAACCCTAAGTAAATCTTCACCCGTAGTTGAAGTTATAAGTAGAAGTTGGTTAGAACTTCTAAGGGTTGGTTGGAGCGGGTCGAAGCCGCGAGTAGGAGCTAAACCTTGCTCAGGATCGACATTAAACTCGGATAATTTTGGGCTTATCGAGGTAAACACTCTTGACCTTCTATTGTAATTGGAAATTACATATTGTAGGAATATATAGTTGAAGTATACTATATATAGAACTGAACATTATAATTGTGCGGCAATGTCTTTTGACTTAAGCCTGAATAATACTTACGGCAATGTCTTGCGACTTAAGCCTGAATTTTAAGAAGTGGAATTTGTAATTACATAGAATTTGTATTAAAGTAGGCTTGTGTAGTATTCTTGTGAGTAGAATTATGCAGCGTCGGTTAGGCGTGTTAACCCCACGGTTGGCTTGGTAGCGGCCTCGTTAGAGGAGGAGATTCTGTTGTTGCGGGGAGAGTCTTCTGAATTTACGTAGAATATTCTACATTGAGATCGAAAGATTTTAATAGGCGCTTTGTGGCCTCTATAGGTTGTAGTACTACGTGTGGAGTGATCCGCTTGGTGAGAGTGTGACGGTTTGAGGTACTTGGAGCGTTTTGCTATTAGTCGATACTCGCGAGGTATGTGAACCTCTTCCTATCTGTTCTAGCATGATATGTGTATAACTATGTAGTGCGGTGACGTACGTGTGTTAAATGTATTTGATTGTCTTTAAACATAAAGTGTTATAACGGCTTTATGGGAAGTTGGTTATAACTCTACATGTAAATGAGAAATGCTTTGTGGTTTTAAAAGATAACCGATTTGACTTATAACCGACTTGTTGTAAAAGAACCTTGAAGTATTCTAAGAGATTAAGAAACCTTTTGAAAGAAGTGTATACTTGGTTTGAAAACATAAAAGTTATACCAGCTTTATGAGAAGTTAGGTGTAACGCCTTAAGAGAGATAAAAATAATGGTTTAATGGTTTAGAAGTTAAGAGACTTGACTTAATATGGATGTTTGTGTGAAACCTCATTCGTGAGTAATGAGTACTTGGTTTTTTGGAAGGAATAATGTTTCTTGATTTCGGAAATCAGAATGTGTATCGACAAACCACTGCAGCGTTAATAAAGGAAAATGTATTGAATAATTAAGTATTATTAAAACCAGTAGAAACCTCCATCTGCATAGAAGCTAAGATGAGACAAAATGATATTACATTTTCTAGATCATGGCTGCTTAATAATATTGATTATGAACAAGAATAACCTACTCGCCTATGGCATATGTTACTCAATTGTTTTAAAAGAGATTAAGACATTGAACTATGAAACTTTTCAAAAAGAGACTTGCGTAATTAAAAATTAGGCAAACTGGAACCTTAGGGAAAAGAAAGGCATTGTGTTGTCTTAAAATGGTTTAAAGCATAAGGTGTTATAACAGCTCTATGGGAAGTTGGTTATAACGACCTTATGAAAACAAAAGAAAGGTTTTATCATTGGTTTTAACGTGGTAACTTGACTTTAAAAAAAGAAAGTATGGAAGTTGTTTTGGTTTACTTAAAAGATATAAGTCACTCTATTTTTATACTACGGGTATCGGGTGACTTTTATAAAAGGAATAAATCTCTTTAAAAGGAATTTAACGTGCGTAGTACTTTAGGGTTAAAACCCGGACTTTGGCATAAAATGAAAGTACTTTGAGTTGTGAAACTTGCCTATGCTTGTTGATGTGAAACTTGCCTATGCTTGTTGTTGTGAAACTTGCCTATGCTTGTTGTGATAGCCTTTGTTGTGCAAAGATTGTGTTTCTATACTCTGGCGTCTCGATGGAGGTCGGTTGACTT
Organism: Przewalskia tangutica; assembly: GCA_029844215.1. NCBI lineage: Eukaryota > Viridiplantae > Streptophyta > Magnoliopsida > Solanales > Solanaceae > Przewalskia > Przewalskia tangutica. Next base: position 106,458,478 of record CM056720.1, on the reverse strand, counting down.
GTTAAGAACTTACTTGGGCGTCTTGGCGGTGTGGAGAAATTCCCGCAATGCGTTCGCTGATAGTGTTACTTTTGATAAATCACTTTGGACATCGACACGATCGTAAGCGCTGCGGGTATGCTTCCACTTTGATTACCGCCTTGTTGTCTTATTGTTTCCCTTTGGACACGTGCGATCGTAAGCGCGGGTATGCTTCCATTTGGAATGTTGTCTTATTGTTTCCACTTTGGACATCTTGACACGATCGTAAGCGCGCGGGTATGCTTCCATTTGGAATCTTGTCTGATTGTTTCCCTTTGGACATGCTGACACGATGCGTAGCGCACGGGTATGCTTCCATTTGGAATGTTGTCTTATTTGTTCCCTTTGGACATACTGACACGATGCGTAGTGCACGGGTATGCTCCCATTTGGATTGATGTCTTGTTGTTATCATATCATGCATCGCCGTAGTGAGGAAGGTACTCCACGGGCAGGATTGATGTTGTGGGCATGAGACCCTGAATTGATATAACTGTTATGTGTGTGTACTGTAGTTTGGTTATCATACCTGTCTCCTGCTTTTATAGACTATTATGATTTCATTCTGATATTTCTGATTTCACATACTTGGTACTGTTATGCGACCTCGCCTGGGCTGCGTTCATCTGCGCGGTAGAGTACATCTACCGACGATCCGCGTTTAGGATCTCATTTCAGCGTTTTGGGAAGCTCGTTCCTTGGAGGCTTATCTTTTAGTATGTGTTCCACGAGTTGTAGGTTCTTGTACATTCGGGGTATGGCGGGCCCCTGTCCGTCATAGTTGTTGTAAATCTTAAGTGCTGTAATCTTGTTGTGGGCAGGGTTGTAAAAAGGATTAAACTGTTCAGGGTTTGTATATATTTATGCAGAAGGCAACTGTTTTGGTTGACCTGTTTACTTATAATATCTCTTATTTCATGTTCATGTTTTATTTCCGCTGATTTTCTCTGATGATTGTTTCACTAGGGTGCCCGGGGTAAGGCACCAGTCACGGGCCCGGGTTCGGGTCGTGACATACACCATAGTGCAAGACATAATATTCATCCACACTTAAAGACTTTCCAAGGCAAAAATATCCCCTCCCTTGAGTAGTTTCGTCCACCCTCCCCCTCATGTGTAGAAAATACTTTGAGTATTATTGTATTATCCCAAATACCTTAGCCTAGTATCCCTAGTTGTATTCCAAGATATTTCAATACTAGGAGCCCGGAAATACTACTTATTCCATTAGTCGCAAAGTGAAACCCTAGAAAAATCTTCCTAGCTTGGTTGAAGTTTTAAGAGAAGTTGTTTAGAAACTTCTAAGGGTCGCTTGGAGCGGGTTGGAGCGTAAGGAGTTGGAGCTAAACGTTGCTCAGGATCGACTTATAAACTTGGATAATTTTGGGCTTATCGAGGTAATGATCTATGTCCCCCTATTGTAATTGGATATTACATATTGTAGTAGTTTAGAATTGAGTATATGAATTTCTGGAAGGATGATTATAAAAGATTGAACTGTATTTACATTGGATTGTATTTACAGTAGACTTGTGTAGTATTATTGTGAAGCAGAATTGAACACGTCCGGTTAGACGTGTAATCCCCTTGGAGTTGTTGGCTTGGTAGCAGGCCTTGTTAGGGGGAGGTTATTTAGGTGTTTACGGGGGGGAGGGGGGGTGGTGCTGCCGAATTTTCTGTAGAATAAGGAATCTTGTATTTAGAATATGATACGAAGAGAACTAGAGATTGATAGATATATTGTGGTTGTTATAGGTGGATCTTCTACGCGCGGTATACTTGACTTGGCTTGTGGTTTAAGCTAAAAAGGTATGTGATTCTTCCTATACTCTTGAGCATGATTGTTGTGAACTATATAGTACGGTAGACGTACGTGTGTGAAATGGATTTTGGTTGTTTAAAACATAAAGTGTTATAATGGCTTTATGGGAAGTTAGTTATAACGACTTTATGAGAATAAAAGAAAGATTTGATTTTGAAAGTTAAGAGACTTGATCTTGAAAGATAAGAGACTTGACTTATAACGACTTGTTTTCGGGAAAAGAGAAGTAACTTGATTTAAGTATAGGTTACTTGTTTTGAAAAGAGTAAGTATTTGAGTTTTAAAGAGTATACTTGATGTTGTTTTAAAAGAAAGGCACTTGGTTTAAAAAGTATACAGTACTTGATTTTAAAAGTCTTGTAAAGGTTTTTACGAAAGTAAAGTAATTTGGTTTGAAAAGGAAATGTGTTTTTGATGCTACGAGTATTAGTATCTTTTACGTAAAAAGGGGTCTTTTTGAGAGAATGAAAGTATGTAGTATTTTGGCGTTGAAACCCGGATTGTTGATATAAAATGAAAGTACATTGAACTTGCCTATGCTTGTTGTGATAGCCTTTGTTGTGTAAGTGTTTTGGACGAGTAAGGGGGCGACACGTGTCACCCCCTTGAGTGGCCATGTGGGCCGAAATTGGTGGGACAAGTGGCTAGCCACTTGTCCCCTTGGCCGAAATGGCCATGGCACCAATTTTCGTTGGCCATGTGGTATGGTGGGACCCACACACACATGGCCCAATCTTGACCATACACTTACATTGATCTTGGCCCTTGATTCTTCTATAAATACCCCATAGTGCAAGACATAATATTCATCCACACTTAAAGACTTTCCAAGGCAAAAATATCCCCTCCCGAGTAGTTTCGTCCACCTCCCCTCATGTGTAGAAAATACTTTGAGTATTATTGTATTATCCCAAATACCTTAGCCTAGTATCCCTAGTTGTATTCCAAGATATTTCAATACTAGGAGCCCGGAAATACTACTTATTCCATTAGTCGCAAAGTGAAACCCTAGAAAAATCTTCCTAGCTTGGTTGAAGTTTTAAGAGAAGTTGTTTAGAAACATCTAAGGGTCGCTTGGAGCGGGTTGGAGCGTAAGGAGTTGGAGCTAAACGTTGCTCAGGATCGACTTATAAACTTGGATAATTTTGGGCTTATCGAGGTAATGATCTATGTCCCCCTATTGTAATTGGATATTACATATTGTAGTAGTTTAGAATTGAGTATAAGTTTTTCTGGAAGGATGATTATAAAAGATTGAACTGTATTTACATTGGATTGTATTTACAGTAGACTTGTGTAGTATTATTGTGAAGCAGAATTGAACACGTCCGATTAGACGTGTAATCCCCTTGGAGTTGTTGGCTTGGTAGCAGGCCTTGTTAGGGGGAGGTTATTTATGTGTTTACGGGGGGGGGGGAGGTGCTGCCGAATTTTCTGTAGAATAAGGAATCTTGTATTTAGAATATGCTACGAAGAGAACTAGAGATTGATAGATATATTGTGGTTGTTATAGGTGGATCTTCTACGCGCGGTATACTTGACTTGGCTTGTGGTTTAAGCTAAAAAGGTATGTGATTTTTCCTATACTCTTTGTTATACCCCGTATTTCCAGAGTATGTACGTAAGGGAATACGTACAAAAGTCTAGCCTTAAAGATAAGCCTTGGACGTTTTTTATTTGTGCACAACTCACTAAAAGAATCGTTTCCGAAAGCGTTTCCACGACTTCGTAGGGTAAATTCCGGCTATGCCATTTCTAATTTTTGCGAATTTTTCCGAGAGACGAAACATTTTGGACCAACGGGAGGGCGACACTTGGCACCCTCCAATTGGTGGACTTGAATCGTCCATTGGACGAAATTGGAGAGCATTGGCACGTTTTTTGTGTCTTGTGCAAAAGTCAAGGAGTTGGTAGGATATTTGTGTGGAGTAAATCTTCACCCTACACTTGCCTTGCACTTGTCTTAATCTTGGCCATTGGTTGGCCACTTCTTGACCTATAAATACCCCCTTAGAGATGAAGAGTTCTTCATCCACAAATCTTTCCAAGTCTTGAAAATCCTCTCCTCTCCCTTTGTAGCCTTTCGTCCAAACCCCTCCCCTCCTTGTGAAGGCCCTTGGCCGAATACCCCTAGCCTAGCCAAAATCTACTCCCCTCCCTTAGAAAAGTTGCCTTCTTGTATTGTTATAATGCCCAAAATACCTAGCCCAAATACCTTAGTACTTAGTAGAAGTTGTGAAGAACTTCTAAGGTTTCCTCGAGCATACAACTTAGGAGCAAAACCTTGCTCAGGCGCGACATTTTCTAGGATCTTAATGGGCTAACTGAGGTAAATAATCCTAAACATCTATTGAATTACAGAATACATATTGTAGTAGTATTAGAATAAGTATTAAATACTTAGAAGAATATCACAGAATAGAATTGAACTGTTACCACAGTAGAAGGGTTTAAAAGAAGAATAATCAAAGTATTTACATAGAATTTGTTTTCCTGATGAACTTATATAGCTCACCGGGTAGGGAAGTGCTGCCCAACTTTCCATAGAATTGTGAACCCTCTGTTTAGAATGACCTTCAGAGTAGTCTTTGATAGATGTTTGTGACTATTATAGGCTGACTCTCTGCGCGCGACATATTCGACTTGGCAGGTGGTTTTCATTTGAGAAGGTATGTGATTCTTCCTAAAGCATGATATTTTACAATATATATAGTACGGTAGACGCATGTGTTAAGCGAATAATAACTACGGCAATGTCTTTGACTTAAGCACGAATAACACTTACGGAATGCCTGGCTTAAGCCCGAATAACACTTACAGCGATGCCTCACGCTTAAGCACGAATAATAAAGATCGAAAGCATTTCAAAGAATCTTGAATCGGTTTATGAGAAGAGAACTAATTGGTTTTTAAACAGAAGCTTAAGAGTTATACTAGCTTTATGGGAAGTTAAGTATAACCACTTAAGATTGATAAAAGAAACAGTTTGCCTATGTGTTTATAACAGACTTATATTGAATTGTGAAAAGAATAATAAGATGGTTTGATAAGTAGACATGATATGATGCTATGTGTGTTAGTGTCTTGTAACGTTTATGTAAAAGAGTATTCTTGTTGTGCTTATGTTGTTTAACGATAAGCTGTTAGGTTAGTGTAACATCACTCACCTCTTGACATATGCAGGGGTTGGCGCCTCCGTCGGGGTAGACTCGGTGATGCAGGACCATGATTCGAGAATACCTCATGCGGGTCCAAGGGACCTATGCGAGCTACGGAGTTCCAGTTAGTGTGCGGGGTTATACCTCACGCGGTCTATGTGGCCATGCGGACTACGAGTCGGGGCGATGCCGAGGAGTAGCTACCGATGCGGGGTTATATACTATGCGGGCCTATGTGATTGGCCTATGCGGACTCTGGAGTCGTGATTAGGCTTGCATGGTGATACTACGCAATGGCCTGCCGATCATTCGCAGCCTAGAAAAGACTGATTCAGTTTACCTATTCCGCTCTTGTTTGTGATGTGGCACTATGTGCAGTTTCCTTGGTTGTTTCATACATACTGCAAAACTTTTTAAAATGATATGTTTCATTTAAGTATTTCTGATTTCATATACTTAGTACTGTTATCGACCTCCCCGGGTGCGTTCATGCCGCAGTAAGCGGCAGTGCTAGATCCACATTCTTAGGATCTACGTTGGTGTCGAGCTCCATCTTTTAGGAGGCTCTACTTTTGGGTATGATCTCACTGTTGTAGATAGTTTTATCTGATCGGGGTATGGCGGGGCCTGTCGCCATAGTTGTATATTTCCTTAGAGTGCAGTAGTCATGTTGTATGCGATGTCGGATGTAGCGCTAAACCATGTTTATATATATATGCCGAAAGCGATGTTTTCTCACATAAAGCGTGTCTTATTTTATAAACTGTTTCATGTCTTGCTTTATATTTCCGATTACTCGATGTATGACTACTTGGGTGCCGGTAAGGCACGATCACGCCGGGCAGTCGTGACAAAAGTGGTATCGAAGCGATTAATCCTCGGAAAGTGTCTCTGACCGTATCTAGTAAGTCTTGATTATCGGTGTGTTGTGCACCACACCAATAATCGTGAGGCTATAGGATATTTAGGATTGGTTTCCATTCTTCTCATTCCGAGATCGTGCTTTAGAAAGTGTTATAGGTTGGACCCTCTAACGTATTCCTTTCTATATGATTATGCCTCGCGTAAGGCAACCGGGCCCGAGAAGGGCAGCGGCGAGGAGTCGCTAGCGAGACACCCAGTCACGAGGCTCAGGCCGGTCTATACCGAGACGGCGAGTTCTATGGCGCCGCCAACCCAAAGAGACCACGGTACCACACCTCGTCCCACGGCTGGGCGGAGGTTAGGTACAAGAGATGGCGGCTATTGGCTAAAGTTGTGGCCCGATACGAGAGAGGTTGGATCGCGGCGATTCAGTTCAGCTCGGCTCGGTCGCACGTGGTGCACCCGAGGCGAATAGTTTGAGACTACGAGATTTCTTGAGTTGTAGCCCGCCAGAGTTTTACTGGTCGAGGCCGGAGGATGATCCGCGAGTTCATCCGTCAGCTCTGAGAAGGATCGCGAGGTGATCAAGGCTTGAGACGAGTCTGTGACGCCGGTTCGCATCGGTGCGTGATACCGCGATCGATTGGTTTGATTCATGGGAGTTATCCGGGGAGAGCACGCGTCCCGGCTACTTGGGATGAGTTCTCGAGGCTTTCTTCACCCACTTCTTGCCTCGCGGATGAGGAGGCGCGGGCGATAGATTTTTGCCGAGGCGAGAGAGGGCCTTGTCGGGAGTACAATGTCGAGTTTGATTCATTGGCTCGATATGTCCCGGCATTAGTAGCGATTATGGAGGATAGGGTGCACCGCCACGTCAGGGCTAGATGACTATATGGCGAGTCATGTGCGGGTGTTTCTCTTCACCGGGTATGGACATTACCCGCGTGCAGCTCATGCTCTTGGATGTGAGGCGTAGAGATCGCGGGGTTGTGACAGCGAGAAGGTTAAGACCGGGGCGGCGGTCGTTTGGTGGCTATCGTGGTGGCGGCCTCAGCGGCGATCTAGATTTGCACCACGGCCGGCTGAGCACTCTGCACGTCCTCAGCCACGGCCAGGATATTCGAGGCGCACCGGGGCCCGAGGACTTCATACATCGAGCGGCAGAGGTTACGGCGACGGGACCACCCGCCGGTGTGGCCGTCACGGTAGATCCCACTTCGGGAGTTGTGATGCGGGGTTTCTTTCGATTGTGGCAGCAGGTCACTATGCGAGGAACTGTCACCAAGGCGATCTTGATGGTAGAGTCACCCTGAGTTCTTTCGCCGGGTCTTCATCTCCTACGATTACTCGCCCGGAGGCGAGGGTACTCATGGGTCGATGAGTCGCGCGGTCGTGGCTCGGGTCCCGATTCTAGCGGTCCTCGAACCGCATTTATGCTTTGTCCAGCGACAGATCGTGAGGCCTCACCGATGTCGTCAGTACTTTATCGGTTCGGTTTGATGTGTATGCTTTGATAGATCCGGTTCTACTCATCTATATATCTCCCTTGTTGCTAGTAGGATAGGGATAGAGCACGAGTCCATAGACCACTTTCGAGGTAGCTACGCCATGGGTGATTCGGTGGTAGCTCGGCGGGTATATAGAGCTTGTCTGTGACCATTTGATCGTCGGACCACTGGCCGACTTGATAGAGTTGGAGATGATTGACTTCGACGTGATCATGGGGATGGATTGGCTAGCTTCTTGCTACGCCAATGTAAGCTGCAGAGAGAGTAATGCAGTTCCAGTTTCTGAGGCCGGTTGTTGAGTGGGAGGGGAGCACGATATCGCCGAGAGGTAGGTTTATTTCCTACCTCAAGGCTAGGAAGATGGTGCAGAAGGGGTATATCTACCATCTCGTTCGGGTGTTTGATACTGAAGCTGCGGTACCATATTTTCATCGATTCGATGGTCGCGAGTTCCCAGACGAGTTTCCAGCTGACCTCCCGGGGGTCCCTCCTGAGAGTGAGATCGAGTTTTGTATAGATGTGTTGCCAGTTACTCGGCCTATTTCCATTCCGCCATAAAGAATGGCACCTGCCGAGTTGAGAGAGTTGAAGGACTAGGCGAGGATTTCTTTGGAGAAGGGCTTCATCGGGCTAGTGTTTCTCCCCAGGAAGCGCGGTATTGTTCGTAAAGAAGAAGGGCGGGGCGCTGCGCATGTGTGTTGATTATGACGGTGAACAAGGTGACCATTAAACGAATACCCCCTTCCTGTGATTGATGATTTGTTCGACCAGATTGCGAGTGCGAGATGTTTCTCAAGATTGATCTGCGATCGGGCTATCATCAGTGCGAGTCGAGAGAGGTGGATGTCCCAGGATGCATTCAGGACCCGTGCGGGCATTATGAGTTCGGTCATGTCTTTTGGGTTGACGATGCTCGTGTATTCATGGATTTGATGAACCGAGTGTTCAAACCATTTTGGACACGTTTGTGATAGTGTTCATTGATGATATCTTGGTTTATTCTCGCCGAGCAGAGCACGCGGAGCATTTGAGGCGATCTTGTGGCTTCTCCAGACCAGCGATTATACGCCAAGTTTTCCAAATGTGAGTTTTGGTTGACTTGATGGAGTTTCTTGGGCATATTGTCGGTGATGGCATTCGAGTGGATCGGCCAAGATCGGCGATCGGGACTTGGCCTAGACCTACTACTCGGCAGAGGTTCGCGATTTCGGGCCTTGCAGGGATATTATCGGTTCGTGGAGAAGTTTGCTTCTATCTTCGCACCATTGACTAGATCGACTCGTGGCGGCCAAGTTTGATGGTGATGCTTGTGGCGAGGTTTCGATTCTTGAAAGAGGCACGACCGCCCGTTCTTACTCTTCGAGAGGTCGGATGGTTATGTCGTGTATTGTGATCGTCGGGCATCGGGTTGGGATGTGTGTTGATGCAGCATGGCGGGGTTATAGCATATACATCCCGACGGTGAAGAAACACGAGAGGAACTACCCCACCCATGATTTGGAGTTGGCGGTGTGATTTACGCCAAGATCCGGAGGCACTATTTGTATGGGGTTCACGTGGATATTTTTACGGACCACAAGAGCCTCGGTATATCTTCAGCAGAGAAGCTGAACTTACGGCGAGGCGGTGGTTAGAGTTGCTTAAGGATTACGATGTTGATATCTGTACCACGGGAAGGCCATGTTGTGGCAGATGCTCTTAGTCGTAGGTCGATGGGAGCCTATCGGATGTGCAGCTAGAGAGGAGGGACATGGTTCGTGATTTGCATCGCTTAGCGAGCCTTGGTGTCCGTTTGATTGATTACGATAGCGATGGGGTTAGAGTTCGTGAGGTTGCGAGTCTTCCATCGTTGAGGAGGTGAAGAGGCAACGATTCGAGATCCGGCTTTGATTCGATATCATGATACAACTCTTCGTGAGGCAAGGGTCCTTTTAAGGTAGCACGATGGGGTGCTAAGGTTTGAGGCGGTGTGTGTTCCGGATGTTTCGTGACTTCGTGAGGTTCTTGGGAAGCACACAGCGCGGCGTTACTCTATCCATCCGGTCGACCAAGATGTACCACGACCTTAGATCTGTATTGGTGGGATGGCTTGAAGAGGACGCTGCGAGTTCGTAGCTCAGTGCGTGTTGTCGGCAGTGAAGGTAGAGCACGAGGCCCGGTGGTTTGTTCTGCGATTGAGATCCGACACGGAAGTGGGAGGTAATCAACATGGACTTCATCACGGGATTACCTCGCACTCGGAGAGACATGATTCTATATGGGTTATCGTCGACGGTGGCGAAATCAGCCCACTTTCTTCCGTCGGGACGACTTTTTCGGTGAGGATTATGCGGACTTTACATCAGAGATCGTCGACGCATGGAGTCCCTACTCGATCATATCGACAGAGCCCGGTTTACGGCTAACTTCCTGAGGTCCTTCCGAGAGGGTTTAGGGGCCTTGGTGAGCACATGCGCATTTCATCCACGCAGACGGACAGCAGAGCGCACTATCCGCACTCTTGAGGATATCCGCGAGCTGTGTTATTGACTTGATGGTAGTTGGGAGGATCATTTGCCTCTAGTTGAGTTCGCGTATAATAATAGCTACCACTCAAGATTCGGATGGCGCCTTATGAGGCCTTGTATGGGAGGAAGTGCAGATCGCCTATAGGTTGGTTCGATGTGGGCGAGTGCGGCTAGTGGGACCAGATTGATGCGTGGCGATGGATAAGGTGAAGCTTATCCGAGCGGCTATCGACATTTCGAGTCGGTAAGTCGTATCAGATCATCGTCGTCGGCATCTTGAGTTCGAGGTTCATGATTGGGTTTTCTAAAGGTGTCACCCATGAAGGGTGTGATGAGATTCGGGAAGAAGAAACTCGGCCCAGTACATTGGGCGTTCAGATTGTCCGCAGGTAGGCAAGGTTGCCTATGAGTTGATCTGCCGTCCGACACGGAGGCGATGCATCCGGTTTTCACGTATCTATGCTGAGGAGATGTATCGGGGATCCATCTAGGGTACACCCGATTGACGATGTCCAGGTGACCGAGGGGTTATCGTATGAGGAGATTCCCATAGCGATAGTCGATCGTCAGGTTAGGCGTCTGCGGACCAAGGACGTGGCTTCCGTCAAAGTCTTGTGGCGGAACGAGCTCAGGGAGGAGATGACGTGGGAAGCCGAGGAGGACATGAGGCAGAAGTATCCTCACCTATTCCCCACACCTCCAGGTAATTCACTTTCCTACTTGTAAATCTTCATTATCGTTTTTGCCTAAGTGTTGTTACGTGGCGTGTGTGGCATTTGCAAGCTTTTAAGTTATGAAGAATCTTATCGTTAACTGTCTTGGGAAGGAACATTCGGGACGAATGTTTCTAAGGGGGGGAGAATGTTATACCCCGTATTTCCAGAGTATGTACGTAAGGGAATACGTACAAAAGTCTAGCCTTAAAGATAAGCCTTGGACGTTTTTTATTTGTGCACAACTCACTAAAAGAATCGTTTTCCGACGAAACGTTTCCACAGCTTTCGTAGGGTAAATTCCGGCTATGCCATTTCTAATTTTTGCGGATTTTTCCGAGAGACGAAACATTTTGGACCAACGGAGGCGACACTTGGCACCCTCCAATTGGTGGACTTGAAATCCGTTGGACGAATGGAGAGCATTGACACGTTTTTGTGCCTTGTGCACAAGTCAAGGAGTTGGTAGGATATTTGTGTGGAGTAAATCTTCACCCTACACTTGCCTTGCACTTGTCTTAATCTTGGCCATTGGTTGGCCACTTCTTGACCTATAAATACCCCCTTAGAGATGAAGAGTTCTTCATCCACAAATCTTTCCAAGTCTTGAAAATCCTCTCCTCTCCCTTTGTAGCTTTTTCGTCCAAACCCCTCCCCCTCCCCTTGTGAAGGCCCTTGGCCGAATACCCCCCCTAGCCTAGCCAAAATCTACTCCCCCTCCCTTGGTAGAAAAGTTGCCTTCTTGTATTGTTATAATGCCCAAAATACCCTAGCCCAAATACCTTAGTACTTAGTAGAAGTTGTGAAGAACTTCTAAGGTTTCCTGGAGCATACAACTTAGGAGCAAAACCTTGCTCAGCGACTTTTCTAGGATATTATTGGGCTTCTTGAGGTAACTAATCCTAACCCTCTTTTGAATTAGAGAATACATACTGTAGTAGTATTAGAATAAGTATTAAATACTTAGAAGAATATCACGTATAGAATTGAATATTACCACAGTGAAGGGTTTAAAGAAGAATAATCAAACTGTACTTACATAGGATCGTTTTCACAATGAACTTATATAGCTCAGGGTAGGAAGTCTGCCCAACTTTCCATAGAATTGTGAACCCTCTGTTTAGAATGACCTTGAGTAGTCTTTGATAGATGCGTGACTATTATGGTGACTCTGCTGCGCGACATATTCAACTTGGCGGTGGTTTTCATTTGAGAAGGTATGTGATTCTTCCTAAAGCATGATATTTTACAATATATATAGTACGGTGACGCATACGTGTGTTAACCGAATAATAACTACGGCAATGTCTTTGACTTAAGCCCGAATAACACTTACTAAGATGCCTCACGGCTTAAGCTGAATAATAAAGATCCAAAGCATTTCAAAAGAATCATGAATCGGTTTTATGAAGAGAACTAATTGGTTTTAAGCGAAGCTTAAGAGTTATACTAGCTTTATGGGAAGTTAAGTATAACCACTTAAGATTGATAAAAGAAACGGTTGCCTATGTGTTTATAACAAACTTATATTGAATTGTGAAAAGAATAATAAGATGGTTTGATAAGTAGACATGATATGATGCTATGTGTGTTAGAGTCTTGCAACGATTGTGTAAAAGAGTATTCTTGTTGTGCTTATGTTGTTTAACGATAGTTGTTAGGTTAGTGTAACATCACTCACCTCTTGACATATTGCAGGGGTTAAGCGCCTCCACGCGGGGTAGACTTCGGTGATGCAGGACCATGATTCGAGAATACCTCATGCGGGTCCAGGGACCTATGAGGAGCTACGGAGTTCCGTGTTAGTGTGCGGGGTTATACCTCATGCGATGCATGTGGCCATGCGGACTACGAGTCGGGGCGATGCCGAGGAGTAGCTACCCTCGATGCGGGGTTATATACCTATGCGGGCCTATGTGATTGGCCTACGCGGACTGACGGAGTCGAGATTAGGCTTGCATGGTGATACTACGCAATCGGCCTGCGATCATTCGCGACCTAGAAAAGACACATTCTGATTTACCTATTCTTTGCTCTTGTTTGTGATGTGGCACTATGTGCGGTTTCCTTCGTTGTTTCATACATACTTGCAAAGCATTTTTAAAATGATATGTTTCATTTAAGTATTTCTGATTTCATATACTTAGTACTGTTATCGACCTTCTTGGGGCTACGTTCATGCAGGTAAGAGCGGCAGTGCTAGATCCACATTCTTAGGATCTCTACGTTGGTGTCGGGAGCTCCATCTTTTAGGAGGCTCTACTTTTGGTATGATCTCCTGTTGTAGATAGTTTTGTCTGATCGGGGTATGGCGGGGCCCCTGTCGCCATAGTTGTATATTTCCTTAGAAGTGCGTAGTCATGTTGTATAGTGTCGGATGTAGCGCTAAACCATGTTTATATATATATGCCGAAAGCGATGTTTTCTCACATAAAGCGTGTCTTATTTTATAAAGCTGTTTCATGTCTTGCTTTATATTTCCGATTACTCGATGTATGACTACTTGGGTGCCGGTAAGGCACGATCCACGGGCCGAACGGTCGTGACACTTCTTGAGCATGATTGTTGTGAACTATATGCGGTAGACGTGCGTGTGTGAAATGGATTTTGGTTGTTTAAAACATAAAGTGTTATAATGGCTTTATGGGAAGTTAGTTATAACGACTTTATGAGAATAAAAGAAAGATTTGATTTTGAAAGTTAAGAGACTTGATCTTGAAAGATAAGAGACTTGACTTATAACGACTTGTTTTGGAAAGAGAAGTAACTTGATTTAAGTATAGGTTACTTGTTTTGAAAAGAGTAAGTATTTGAGTTTTAAAGTATACTTGATGTTGTTTTAAAAGAAAGGCACTTGGTTTAAAAGTATACTGATTTGATTTTAAAAGTCTTGTAAAGGTTTTTACGAAAGTAAAGTAATTTGGTTTGAAAAGGAAATGTGTTTTTGATGCTACGAGTATTAGTATCTTTTACGTAAAAAGGGGTCTTTTTGAAAGAATGAAAGTATGTAGTATTTTGGGGTTGAAACCCGGATTGTTGATATAAAATGAAAGTACATTGAACTTGCCTATGCTTGTTGTGATAGCCTTTGTTGTGTAAGTGTTTTGGACGAGTAAGGGGGCGACACGTGTCACCCCCCTTGAGTGGCCATGTGGGCCGAAATTGGTGGGACAAGTGGCTAGCCACTTGTCCCCTTGGCCGAAATGGCCATGGTACCAATTTTCGTTGGCCATGTGGTGTGGTGGGACCCACACACACATGGCCCAATCTTGACCATACACTTACATTGATCTTGGCCCTTGATTCTTCTATAAATACCCCATAGTGCAAGACATAATATTCATCCACACTTAAAGACTTTCCAAGGCAAAAATATCCTCCTCGAGTAGTTTCGTCCACCCTCCCGCTCCTGTGTAGAAAATACTTTGAGTATTATTGTATTATCCCAAATACCTTAGCCTATTATCCCTAGTTGTATTCCAAGATATTTCAATACTAGGAGCCCGGAAATACTACTTATTCCATTAGTCGCAAAGTGAAACCACAGAAAAATCTTCCTAGCTTGGTTGAAGTTTTAAGAGAAGTTGTTTAGAAACTTCTAAGGGTCGCTTGGAGCGGATTGGAGCGTAAGGAGTTGGAGCTAAACGTTGATCAGGATCGACTTATAAACTTGGATAATTTTGGCCTTATCGAGGTAATGATCTATGTCCCCCTATTGTAATTGGATATTACATATTGTAGTAGTTTAGAATTGAGTATAAGATTTTCTGGAAGGATGATTATAAAAGATTGAACTGTATTTACATTGGATTGTATTCTGATGAACTTGTGTAGTATTATTGTGAGCGAATTGAACACGTCAGGTTAGACGTGTAATCCTCGAGTTGTTGGCTTGGTAGCGGGCCTTGTTAGGGGAGGTTATTTATGTGTTTACGGGGGGGGGGGAGGTGCTGCCGAATTTTCTGTAGAATAAGGAATCTTGTATTTAGAATATGCTACGAAGAGAACTAGAGATTGATAGATATATTGTGGTTGTTATAGGTGGATCTTCTACGCGCGGTATACTTGACTTGGCTTGTGGTTTAAGCTAAAAAGGTATGTGATTCTTCCTATACTCTTGAGCATGATTGTTGTGAACTATATAGTACGGTAGACGTACGTGTGTGAAATGGATTTTGGTTGTTTAAAACATAAAGTGTTATAATGGCTTTATGGGAAGTTAGTTATAACGACTTTATGAGAATAAAAGAAAGATTTGATTTTGAAAGTTAAGAGACTTGATCTTGAAAGATAAGAGACTTGACTTATAACGACTTGTTTTCGGGAAAAGAGAAGTAACTTGATTTAAGTATAGGTTACTTGTTTTGAAAAAGTAAGTATTTGAGTTTTAAAGTATACTTGATGTTGTTTTAAAGAAAGGCACTTGGTTTAAAAAGTACCACGATGACTTGATTTTAAAAGTCTTGTAAAGGTTTTTACGAAAGTAAAGTAATTTGGTTTGAAAAGGAAATGTGTTTTTGATGCTACGAGTATTAGTATCTTTTACGTAAAAATGGGTCTTTTTGAAAGAATGAAAGTATGTAGTATTTTGGGGTTGAAACCCGGATTGTTGATATAAAATGAAAGTACATTGAACTTGCCTATGCTTGTTGTGATAGCCTTTGTTGTGTAAGTGTTTTGGACGAGTAAGGGGGCGACACGTGTCACCCCCTTGAGTGGCCATGTGGGCCGAAATTGGTGGGACAAGTGGCTAGCCACTTGTCCCCTTGGCCGAAATGGCCATGGCACCAATTTTCGTTGGCCATGTGGTGTGGTGGGACCCACACACACATGGCCCAATCTTGACCATACACTTACATTGATCTTGGCCCTTGATTCTTCTATAAATACCCCATAGTGCAAGACATAATATTCATCCACACTTAAAGACTTTCCAAGGCAAAAATATCCCCTCCCTTGAGTAGTTTCGTCCACCCTCCCCCTCATGTGTAGAAAATACTTTGAGTATTATTGTATTATCCCAAATACCTTAGCCTAGTATCCCTAGTTGTATTCCAAGATATTTCAATACTAGGAGCCCGGAAATACTACTTATTCCATTAGTCGCAAAGTGAAACCCTAGAAAAATCTTCCTAGCTTGGTTGAAGTTTTAAGAGAAGTTGTTTAGAAACTTCTAAGGGTCGCTTGGAGCGGGTTGGAGCGTAAGGAGTTGGAGCTAAACGTTGATCAGGATCGACTTATAAACTTGGATAATTTTGGGCTTATCGAGGTAATGATCTATGTCCCCCTATTGTAATTGGATATTACATATTGTAGTAGTTTAGAATTGAGTATAAGATTTTCTGGAAGGATGATTATAAAAGATTGAACTGTATTTACATTGGATTGTATTTACAGTAGACTTGTGTAGTATTATTGTGAAGCAGAATTGAACACGTCCGGTTAGACGTGTAATCTCCTGAGTTGTTGGCTTGTAGCGAGCCTTGTTAGGGGAGGTTATTTATGTGTTTACGGGGGAGGTCTGCCAATTTTACGTAGAATAAGGAATCTTGTATTTAGAATATGCTACGAAGAGAACTAGAGATTGATAGATATATTGTGGTTGTTATAGGTGGATCTTCTACGCGCGGTATACTTGACTTGGCTTGTGGTTTAAGCTAAAAAGGTATGTGATTCTTCCTATACTCTTGAGCATGATTGTTGTGAACTATATAGTACGGTAGACGTACGTGTGTGAAATGGATTTTGGTTGTTTAAAACATAAAGTGTTATAATGGCTTTATGGGAAGTTAGTTATAACGACTTTATGAGAATAAAAGTGTCACGACCCGTTCCGGGGCCCGTGACTGGTGCCTTACCCCGGGCACCCTAGTGATACAACATCAGAGTAATCAGCGGAACATAAAACACATACATGAAACAAATGAAATACAAACAGTAATCTGAGGAAAACTTGCCTTTCGGCATATATATAAATAACAACTTTTTTTTTACATGAACAGTTTAATCCTTTTTACAAACCCTGCCCACAACAGTACCACAGACCTCTAAGAAATGATACGACAACAATGGCGGGACAGGGCCCCGCCATACCCCTGAATGTAAATACCTACAACAACAGGGGACTATACCACTGATAAGCCTCCGGAGAAACGGAGCTTTCCCAAACGCTGAACTGTGACCCTAAGAGCGAGGATCAATGACTGGTGTACCTTTACCTGCGGCATGAACGCAGCCCCGAGGAGGTCGATAACAGTACCAAGTATGTGAAACTGAAAATAAATACTGTAAATGAAATCATAGTAGTCTATACAAAGCAGGAGACATGTATGATAACCAAACTACAGTTCACCATAAATAGGCAGTCATGTCAAGTCAGGGACTCACGCCCTCAAGTCATCACTCAAATTTAACAATGGGTCTCACGCCCACAACATCAATCGTGCCCGTGGAATACCTTCCTCACTGCCGGCAGTTTATGATATACAAGCACCAAGGAATACACATGAACACCGTGTCCCACTGTGTCCTAATAAAGCGATGCAGGGTAAATGCGAAGGCATAGCCGACTACTAACACCCAGTACCAACAAGGTCATAAAGCGTGTCATGATATCTGCCTGAACGTCACATGATAAAGGCGGTCACCGCTCGCAGTATCAAATGTGCGCGTCTAGCCTCGAACTCTCGCGACTCGCATAGGCCAACCTCATAGGCCCGCATGAGGTATAACCCCGCATCGGTAGCTACTCCCGGCGATCGCGGACTCGCGATCCGCGTAGCGCGAAGGACCGCGTGACCACGAGGCGTAAACTAACCCGGAACTCCGTAGTTCCGCATGGATCCCCGGACCCGCATAGGTATTCTCGAATCATGGTCCTGCATCACTGAGTCTACCCGCGTCGGAGGCGGCTTAACCTCGGACACAAGTCAAGGTGAGTGGTATAATACCAACATAACGGTGATAGTCAAACAACTTTAAGCGCGATCGAGGAAAACCCTTTACACTAACATCACAAGATACTAACACACGTAGCATCCTAACATGTTTACTTATCAAATCAACAAGAAAGTATTACAAGGCTATCACAAACCAATACAATCAAGTTATTCACACAAGGTACTTTCTATTAACAAGTTCGTATCCATCCCCAAAGTACTTCATACATTAAATCTTTAAAAGATCCGCTCCTTCCACATAAGTCACACAATACCCGTAGTATAAAATAGAGTATTTGTCTTTTTAAGTAAACCCAAAACACTTACCTTTGTAAAATCAAGTAACAACATTATTTTCCAAACGCCCAGTTTGCCTAATTTCAAAAATGCTCAAGTTACTTATTTTAGAAAGGTTTCATAACTCATAGTCTTAATCTCTTTTAAAACATTTGAGTAACATAAGTCTTATGAGTGAATAGGTTATTCTTGTTTATAATAATCTTACTACAATGACCATGACCTAGAAAATGTAATATCATTTTGTCTCATCTTAGTTTCTATGCAGATGGAGGTTTCTCTGGTTTTAATAATACAACTCATTAGTCAAGACATTTTCCTTTATTAACGCTGCAGTGGTTTGGCGATACGTTACGATTTCGAAATCAAGAAAACATTCTTAAGCCGTTATACCTAACTTCCCATAAAGCTAGTATAACTCTTAAGTTTTCAAAACCAAGTATTACTCTCCTTCAAAACGATTTATAAATCTTTTGAAATACATCAAGTTCTTTATTATAACGTGCCAGTTATAATTCACCTCAGTTACCTTTTAAAACCACAAAGTATTTTCTTACCTACATAAAGCTGTTATAACTAACTTCCCATAAAGCCATTATAACACTTTATGTTTTAAAACAATCAAACACAGTTAACACGTACGCGTCTACCGTACTACATAGTTCACACATATCATGCTAGAAGAGATAGGAAGAGGTTCACATACCTCGCGACGAGTATCGACACTAAGCAAAATGTTCCAAGTACTACAACCTTGCTAGCCCTTTCCACTCCTCAAGTAGAATACGCTACTCTTAGTACTTTCACCTAAAAAGGTCACAAACGTCTATTAACTTCAAAACACAAGGTACCAGTTCTCTCAGAAAATTCGCGACACCTCCCCGCATGACAGCGTAAATCTCTCCTCTATCGAGGCCGCCACCAAGCCAACCGGGGGTTTATACGCCTAACCGGCGTGTACAATTCTACTCGATACTACACAAGTTCATCGCTGATCCATGTACATCTGATTGATTCTTTTCTTTATTCTTCAGCTTAAGTCAAAAGACATTGCGCGATCTTAAGCTTAGTTCTATATATAGTATACTTCAACTATATACTCTAACAACATGTAATTTCCAATTACAATTAGAGACAAGATAATTACCTCGATAAGCCCATAATTATCCAAGTATAAATGTCGATCCTTAGCAACGCTTAGCTCCTACTCGGTGCTCCAACCCCGCTCAAACAACCCTAAGTTCTAACCAACTTCTACTTAAATACTTCAATCAATCAATGAAGATTTCCTTAGGGTTTCGGTTTGAGACAAAAAGGACATACTGGTAGTATTTCAGACTCTACGTATAGAGGTTTCTTTGGAATACTACAAGGTATACGGCTAAGGTAATTTGGGTATAGTAACAATACTTTTGAGAGTATTTCTACCAAGAGGGGTATTTATACGAGACAACACCACAAGGGGGTGTATACCCTCGGCCTACCCACTGGGGAAACTCGGCCAAGGGGTGCTCTCGGCCAAAGGCCTCACAAAGGGAGGACTCTCGCCAAGACACTACACTAAGGGGGGAGGAAGAAGCTTTCAAGACTTAGAGATTTTGGGATGAAGAAGTCTTCACAAGGGAGGGGTATTTATAGGTCAAGCAAAGGCCAACCAATGGCCAAGATCTAGCCAAGTGCTAGGCAAGTGTAGGGCCAAGATATGCCCAAGTGCCCCCTAATCCCTACTCCTTAAAACCCTCACAAATATCTACCAAAATATCTACCCACTTGACACCCCAAATCGTCCAAGTGCCGCCCCACTTGGCTTCCAATGTGAGGGTGACACATGTCACCCTCCCGTTGGTCCAAAATGTTCCGTCTCTCGGAAAAATCCGCAAAAATAAGAAAAGATATAGCCGGAATTTTCCCCTCGCAAGTTATGTAAAACGTTTCGTCGAAAAACGACTCTAACCGGGTGTTGTGCACAAATGTCATTCGGCCAAGCCACTGGCGGGGTGACACGTGTCACCCTCTATTGGCCCAAAATAAACATCTTAGAAAATATCCACAATGGCCAAAATCTCGAAAACAAAGTGGGCCCACAAAACCGTAAATTTCTCCGTGGGCCCACGTGACCATTTCCGAAAATAAAATTCCATAATTCTCTAATATTCGGAAGTCGAATACCAAATCTGGGAATCCAATTCCCATTAACGAACCTTTTTCCTTCACAAAAACCGGAAACTTTTCCGTGGAAAAATCACCTCTTTCTTCCTTTCCAATCTTTCTGTCGTATTCTCGTACGTACGTCCTCGCATACATACCCTGGAACTACGGGGTATAACAAAAAGAAAGATTTGATTTTGAAAGTTAAGAGACTTGATCTTGAAAGATAAGAGACTTGACTTATAACGACTTGTTTTCGGGAAAAGAGAAGTAACTTGATTTAAGTATAGGTTACTTGTTTTGAAAAGAGTAAGTATTTGAGTTTTAAAGAGTATACTTGATGTTGTTTTAAAAGAAAGGCACTTGGTTTAAAAAGTACACAGTACTTGATTTTAAAAGTCTTGTAAAGGTTTTTACGAAAGTAAAGTAATTTGGTTTGAAAAGGAAATGTGTTTTTGATGCTACGAGTATTAGTATCTTTTACGTAAAAAGGGGTCTTTTTGAAAGAATGAAAGTATGTAGTATTTTGGGGTTGAAACCCGGATTGTTGATATAAAATGAAAGTACATTGAACTTGCCTATGCTTGTTGTGATAGCCTTTGTTGTGTAAGTGTTTTGGACGAGTAAGGGGGCGACACGTGTCACCCCCCTTGAGTGGCCATGTGGGCCGAAATTGGTGGGACAAGTGGCTAGCCACTTGTCCCCTTGGCCGAAATGGCCATGGCACTTGGCACCAATTTTCGTTGGCCATGTGGTGTGGTGGGACCCACACACACATGGCCCAATCTTGACCATACACTTACATTGATCTTGGCCCTTGATTCTTCTATAAATACCCCATAGTGCAAGACATAATATTCATCCACACTTAAAGACTTTCCAAGGCAAAAATATCCCCTCCCTTGAGTAGTTTCGTCCACCCTCCCCCTCATGTGTAGAAAATACTTCGAGTATTATTGTATTATCCCAAATACCTTAGCCTAGTATCCCTAGTTGTATTCCAAGATATTTCAATACTAGGAGCCCGAAAATACTACTTATTCCATTAGTCGCAAAGTGAAACCCTTGAAAAATCTTCCTAGCTTGGTTGAAGTTTTAAGAGAAGTTGTTTATAAACTTCTAAGGGTCGCTTGGAGCGGGTTGGAGCGTAAGGAGTTGGAGCTAAAAGTTGCTCAGGATCGACTTATAAACTTGGATAATTTTGGCCTTATCGAGGTAATGATCTATGTCCCCCTATTGTAATTGGATATTACATATTGTAGTAGTTTAGAATTGAGTATAAGATTTTCTGGAAGGATGATTATAAGGGATTGAACTGTATTTACATTGGATTGTATTTCTGATGAACTTGTGTAGTATTATTGTGAAAGAATTGAACACGTCCTGGTTAGGCGTGTAATCCTTGAGTTGTTGGCTTGGTAGCAGGCCTTGTTAGGGGAGGTTATTTATGTGTTTACGGGGAGAGTCTTGCCGAATTTTCTGTAGAATAAGGAATCTTGTATTTAGAATATGCTATGAAGAGAACTAGAGATTGATAGATATATTGTGGTTTTTATAGGTGGATCTTCTACGCGCGGCATACTTGACTTGGCTTGTGGTTTAAGCTAAAAAGGTATGTGATTCTTCCTATACTCTTGAGCATGATTTTTGTGAACTATATAGTACGGTAGACGTACGTGTGTGAAATGGATTTTGGTTGTTTAAAACATAAAGTGTTATAATGGCTTTATGGGAAGTTAGTTATAACGACTTTATGAGAATAAAAGAAAGATTTGATTTTAAAAGTTAAGAGACTTGATCTTGAAAGATAAGAGACTTGACTTATAACGACTTGTTTTCGGGAAAAGAGAAGTAACTTGATTTAAGTATAGGTTACTTGTTTTGAAAAGAGTAAGTATTTGAGTTTTAAAGAGTATACTTGATGTTGTTTTAAAAGAAAGGCACTTGGTTTAAAAAGTATAAAGTACTTGATTTTAATAGTCTTGTAAAGGTTTTTACGAAAGTAAAGTAATTTGGTTTGAAAAGGAAATGTGTTTTTGATGCTACGAGTATTAGTATCTTTTACGTAAAAAGGGGTCTTTTTGAAAGAATGAAAGTATGTAGTATTTTGGGGTTGAAACCCGGATTGTTGATATAAAATGAAAGTACATTGAACTTTCCTATGCTTGTTGTGATAGCCTTTGTTGTGTAAGTGTTTTGATTCTGTGCTACCGTGTCTCTCGGGGAGGACCGACTATCTGATTTATTGCTTGGACATACTGACACGTTGGATGGTCCACGAGTATGCGTCCACTATTGAGTATTATCTGGTTATTTCTTTTGGACATACTGAAACATTGGATGGTCCACGAGTATGCGTCCACTTTGAGTATTATCTTGTTATTTCCTTTGGACATCTTGTGCGATGGATGATCCACGGGCGTCGTCGATGGGATGGTTTCATGACCATGCTTTCCAGGAGTAAGATCTTGGGGCATGCGGTCATTGTGAGGTTTTGTTATTTGTCCATGGACCGCTAATCCATGAACTTGCCGCGGTGTGGCGATCACGGGCTTGATTTGTACATGTGGTTCAGGCACACTTTAGATACTTGTCCTGGTCATTTTATCGTGTATCGGCAGGCTCTGGTAGATAGCTTGAGATACTTGCCTCGGTCATATCTCGTGAGACGGTTGGCTATGGTACGTTCGCTTATGGTACTTGCCTCGGCCAGTTGCGTGGCTAGCTTTTGGATCTGGTAGTTGGCTTCCGTACTTTGCCCGTGAAGGGATATGACTAGCTTTTGGCGGTAGTGGCGATTCTACTTGGCCCGTCGGTTTGACGACGCAGCGAGATCTAGTGTTCGAGTTCACATACGGGTGTTGTTTTACATCATGTCTGCCGCGATGAGAATGAGTTCCACAGGCATGAGTGATATTATGGGCGTGAGACCCATAGTTATGTGTGAGTGATTATTCTGGGGATATGCGTCCCCTTACTTGGCATAATTGTTTACTTATCGCAAAGTGGTTTTATAAAATGATGAAATGTGATTTCATTACAGTATTTTCAGTTTCACATACTTGGTACCTGTTGTACTGACCTCCTTCGGGGGGCTGCGTTCATGCCGCAGGTAGAGGTACACCAGTTGTTGATCCTCGCTCATAGGATCGCAGTTCAGCGTTGGAAAGCTCCGCAGGAGGCTTATCTTTTGGTATAGTCCCCTGTCATTGTAGATCTTGTTACATTCGTGGTATGGCGCCCCGTCCCATCATAGTTGTTGTTACATTCTTAGAGTGCATTAATCTTGTTGTGGGCGTGGTTTGTAAAAGGATTATCGCTTTCGGTTTTATGTATATACATAAAGGTAACCGTTTTAGTTGCTTTGTTTTATTATGTTGTCTCTTGTTTCCTGTTTAAATTTTATTTCCGCTGATTTTCTCTGATGTTGTTATCACTAGGGTGCCCGGGGTAAGGCACCAGTCGCGGGCCCGAGATCGGGTCGTGACATTTTCAATCCAAGTTGTTAAGTCTAACATGTTATATAGTCGTAAACAACTTTAACAACTACAATTCCTTCTTTATATAACATGCAACGACTAAACTAATAACCAAATTGAATTGTAATCTCAAAGGCTAATTGTCACGACCCGAACCCGGGGCCCGTGACTGGTGCCTTACCCGGGCACCCCAGTAGTCATACATCAGAGTAATCAGCGGAATATATAAAATAACCAAGATATGAAACAGTATAAATTGAGACACAGATATCTGAAGAAAGTTGCCTTTCGGCATAAATAATAATAACAACTCTTTCAAAATGAACAGTTTAATCCTTTCTTTACAAACCCTGCCCACAACAGTACTACAGACCTCTACGAATGATATGACAACAACGACGGGACAGGGCCCCGTCATACCCCTGAATGTAAGCACCTACAACAACAGGGGACTATACCAAGATAAGCCTCCGGAGGAAGCTTCCCAACGCCGAATGTGACCAAGAGCGAGGATCAACGGCGGTGTACCTTTACCGCGGCATGAACGGCCCAAGGAGGTCAGATAACAAAAATACCGAGTATGCGAAACTGAAAATACTGTAAATGAAATCATAGTAGTCTATATAAAGCAGGAGACATGTATGATAACCAAACTACAGTTCACAATAAATAAGCAGTCATATCAAGTCAGGGACTCACGCCCTCGAAGTCATCACTCAAATACATAAATATGGGTCTCACGCCCACAACATCAATCATGCCCGTGGAATACCTTCCCATCACGGCGATCAATGATAGAAAAGCACCAAGGAATACACTCAACAGCAGTCCCACGTGTCCAAATAAAGCGATCTGGGGTAAGTGCGAAGGCATAGCCGACTACTAACACCAGCGGTACTAACAAGGTCATAAATCGTATCAAGATATCTGTCTGCATCGTCACATGATCAAAGCCGGCCGCCGCGCAATATCAAATGTACGCGTCTAGCCTCGAACTCCGCGACTCGCATAGGCCAATCTCATAGGCGCGCATGAGGTATAACCCGCATCGAGGGTAGCTACTCCGGCATCGCCACGGACTCGCGATCGCGTATGGCCACATAGACGCATGACCATAAAGGCGCACACTAACACGGAACTCGTAGTTCCGCATAGGCCGGGACCGCGTGAGGTATTCTCGAATCATGGTCCTGCATCACTGAGTCTACCCGCATCGGAGGCGGCTTAACCTCGGAAACACGGTGAGTGGTATAATACCAACATAACGGTTTATCGTTTAAACAACCTAAGCACAATCAAGGAAAACCCCTTTACACAAACATCACAGAATACTAACACACGTAGCATCCTAATATGATTACTTATCAAATCAACACGAAGGTATTACAAGGCTATCACAAACCAACACAATCAAGTTATACACACAAGGTACATTCTATTATATGATTAACAAGATCGAGTATCTATTCCCAAAGAACAGCATACATTATCTTTTAAAAGGTACGTTACGTTTACAAAAGTCACACAATACCCGTAGTATATGAAAAATAGAGTGATTATCTTTTGAAGTAAAGCAAAACACTTCTCTTTGTAAAATCAAGTAACAACATTATTTCTCAAACGTCCAAGTTTGCCTAATTTCAAATGTTCACGTTTCTTACTTTAGAAAGGTTTCGTAGTTCATAGTCTTATTCATTTAAGAATATAATTCTCTTTTAAACTATCTGAGAAACATAAGCCTTATATGTGAGTAGGATATTCTTGTTTATAACAATCTTATTACAATGACCATGATCTAGGAAATATCATTTTGTCTCATCTTAGCTTCATGCGGATGGAAGTTTCTCTGGTTTTAATAATACTTAATCTGTCAAAACATTTCATTTTATTAACGCGGTGGTTTGTCGATACATTACGATTTCAAATCAAGAAAACATTCTTAAGCGTTATACCTAACTTCCCATAAAGCTAGTATAACTCTTAAGTTTTCAAAAACCAAGTATTACTTCTTCTTCGAAATGATTCAAAAATCTTTTGAAATACTTCAAGTTCTTTATTAACACATAACAAGCCGCTTATAGTTCAAATCATTACCTTTTAAAAACCACAAGTATTTTCTTACCAACATAAAGTCGTTATAACCAACTTCCCATAAAGCCGTTATAACACTTTATGTTTTAAACCAATCAAATACATTTAGCATATATACGTTTACCGTACTACATAGTTCACACATATCATGCTAGAAGAGATAGGAAGAGGTTCACATACCTCGCGACGATTATCGACTAATAGCAAAACGCTCAAGTACTTCCAACGTTGGCTACTCCTTAAGCCAAGTAAATCGCGCCACACGTAGTACTTCAACCTATAAGGCCACAGGCGCTTATTAACATTAAGATCTCATCGTAGAACATTCTCTGAGAAAATTCGAAGACTCCCACACAGCGTAAATCTCCCCATCTAGTAGGCTACCAAGCAAACCGGGGGTTATACGTCTAAACCGGACGTGCACAATTCTACCTCACGAAAAGTTACACAAGTCTCATGTCAGATCCTATGTATCTGATTCAAAGACTCTTCTTTCGAAAAGGTTTCTTATTATTCAGCTTAAGTCAAAAGACATTGCGATAACTACGTTCGATTCTATATATAGTATACTTCAACTATATATTCTATCAACATGTAATTTCCAATTACAATAGGGCAAGATAATTACCTCGATAAGCCCATAATTATCCGAGTTTAAATGTCGATCTGAGCAAGGTTTAGCTCTACTCAGCGCTCAGGCCGCTCCAAACAACCCTTAGAAGTTCTAACCAACTTCTACTTATTACTCCAACTAACTATGGAGATTTTCCTTAGGGTTTCGGTTTTGTGACTGAAGGGAAGTATAATAGTATTTCTGGGCTTTTGTATAGGTATAACTTTAGAATACTACAAGGTATATGGCTAAGGTAATTTGGGCATTATAACAATACTTTTGAGAGTATTTCTACCAAGAGGGGGGGTATATTACACGAGAACAACACTCAAAGAGAGGGGGGGTGTTCTCGGCTAAAGCTCACAAAGGGAGAGGGTTTCGGCCAAAGGCCTTCACAAGGGGGAGAGGGGCTCTTGGACGAGAGGGGTTTCCAAGACTTAGAACAAGTGAAGAGTGGATGAAGAAGTTCATCACAAAGGGGGGTATTTATAGGTCAAGTGAAGACCAACCAATGGCCAAGATTATGCCAAGTGCAAGGCAAGTGTAAGGTGTAGATTTAGCCATGTGTTGTGTGGGTCCCACTTGGTCATCATCCACACAAAATATCTAGCCAACATTGACCAAACATTTTTGGCAACTAAAATGCTAAAAACGTGCTAGCCAAAAACGCTCACCAACTCGCCCACTTGAGGGTGACACTTGTCACCCTCTCGTTGGTCCAAAATGTTACGTCCCTCGGAAAAATCCGCAAAAAATAAAAAAGTCATAGCCGGAATTTTCCCTACGAAAGCTGTGAAAACGTTTCGTCGAAAAACGACTCTAATCGGGTGTTGTGAACAAAGTTAATTCGGCCAAGCTTATGTAAAAGTTCAAATTTTCACGTCGCCATACGTACATACTGAAATACGGTATAACATTCTCCTCAGAAACATTCGTCGAATGTTCCTTGAGTCTCAAAACAAGCGGCGCCAAGATAGTCTTCACTACTATACTTATGAGAACAATCACGCCACATGGCCACAGAAACACCCGCGCAAAATACCTCCATCCAAGTCCACGAGGAAACACCTCTAACATTACCACAAACACCTCTCTCCGGGGTCTAAAATATACTTCCTTCGCACCTTCTCCTTACAAAAGAAATGATCACATCAATGCTCGCCATACATGCTCGTTTCTCCCTTTACTCGTCGTGATACCACTTTTGTCACTTTGCCGCGAGGTTCTAGTGCCACTCCGGCGACGCAACAAATGGTACCGGGCTGCATGCGATCCCTGAGGCTGTCGTACACTCGAACTCTTACCACATTTCTGATACTGCTTCAGTTTCCAAAACTCGGGGTTACTATCTCTAGTGTGGTCATCATTAACTGGGAACACTCTGGATGGATCACCGATACTTTCCCGATCATAACAATACGAAAGACCGGACGTACTGCCTCCTAAGTCGGACGGCAAAAGCTAACATATAGGCAACCTGGCCTATTCTTCACATGAACTCAAAAGGGCCCAAAGTAACTCGGGCTAAGTTCCCTCTGTTTCCAAAACTCGTCACACCCAAACCGGGGTGGTACTTTCAAGAGGACCGACCGTCAACCTGAACTCTAAGCGTCGTCGCCGATTATCCGCACGATTTCTCTGAGCTGCCAAAACCTCTCCTAGACAGCTTCCCCCTATCCACAGTCTGCTGGAACAAGCCTGAACCAACTATTTGCACCTTGCCAACATCGAACCAATCGACCGGCAACTTACTTCCGCCCCAAGGCCCCATAAAGGCGACATTCGAAAACTAAAATGGTAGCTTAAACACTCCTTCACGAGAGACAACAATCCTACAACTACCTCGAAATCCAAACACCGGCCGAGGCGAATGCGATTCGAGACTACTGAGTTCTTAACAAATGCTTGGTAAAACTTCCAGAAGCAAAGACAGCCGTACCCTGGGCTCCACTGTCTGTCATAAGGTGAAGGTAGGCACCCCGTGCAGCCTTACAACCTTTCTGATAAATCAACACTGCCGAGTAAACGGTCTTTGCTAGAAAACAAGACGGCTGACCTCCTCGGCCCGACTACTGGTCGAATGCATCCACGAATTTGTACGCTGGTTAACTAAACTTGGGCCTAACACCCTCATAACCCCAACCCAAAGCGGGACCACCACAAACTGACCCCACCACCAAACCTGCCGCGGGTTGACCCGCATCGTGGCCTCAACCCGACCCGGCAACGCGCACCATACTAGCTCCCCGATCCGGAACAATCTCACTAATCACGTTACGAAAACCTAGCGGTCTTCTTAGCTCAACTACCCTCTTTCATTCCACACTACTCAGGGACTTATCACACAATATATCTCACGTGCACTAAGCACTCCGATAAGGATCAAACATAACACTACACCTTTACTCGAGATGGCCTTACCTCTAAGGTCTCTACGTATAAAACTCTAAGGCTCACACCTTCTCTATCCCCCAAACTCTTACTCGGTTAACCCACCATGGTTTCTAATCACAACTAACACACTGCTATCAGAACATAACACTTAAGGTATACTCACCTCATCACATACCGATCTCAGAGGTTAAGGATATATCTATATCTCACGCTTCACTCCTTAGTCGTTCTAATCAAACCTGCCCGTAGGCGTAGCTAAGGAAGATGACAAACTACCCACCGATCACGAAGGCTAAGTCCTCCCGAGGACACTCTTTCGACATCGGACCACGGCGGTCATAGGTACAACACGTATCAACTAAAAGACGACATTCCCTGAGATGACGCCTGCCACACTGTGAACACTGAGAAAAAAAGCTGAATCGGATCATTTGGAACGCCCGTGATTGCGAACGGAAGCTCTGGAGCTCTGACCAACTCCTGCATACCCCGAACGTCCTGAACCCTGTGGAGGACCTACGCAGCGGTGGATGCGCATAATCTAATCTGCTGGTGAGGCGACTCGCCTCGAAAGTTACCAAAGGACCTTGCTGCTCTGGCCCTCTTCTGCTGTCCTTGGTTAACCCGTCGATTGCTACGTTTCTCGGCCTGCTGCGCATAAGCCCGACCACAGGCCATGCTCAAGCCCAACTGAAGAATTACTCTTGCACAACCCTCTCTTTGATAGTCATCAAGACTCGTGGTACATCGGTATACTCTATACTCTCTGTTCCCGGTCGCGGAACTGAAAGTCCAAACATCGTGGCCGCAGTAGGAACTGCCGCCGCCGTGCTAAAACTCTGCTGGGGCTAGTGACGTCGCAGAACTCCCCGAATGAAGCACTACCCTAGGTAATGATTGGGCCTGTGCCCTCGCCACCCTCTGAACTCTACTCGCAGCTCCCTCGGCTGCCTTGCCCTCCTGGGCCGGGTTGCCCTACGCGGAGGCATAACGGTAAGGGAAAGAAATACGTTAGAGGGTCCATCTCACAACACAGCTCTAAGGCACGATCTCAGAGTGAGAAGAAATAGAAACCAATCCTAAATATCCTATAGCCTCCTGATTATTGGTGTGGTGCACAACACACCGATAATCAAGACTGCGGATACTGATGCGTAGACACTTTCAGAGATTAATCGCTCACGATACCACTTTTGTCACGACCGAACCGGGGCGTGGATCGTGCCTTACGGGCACGATAGTCATACATCAGAGTAATCAGCGGAATATATAAAATAACCAAGATATGAAACAGTATAAATTGAGACACAGATATCTGAAGAAAGTTGCCTTTCGGCATAAATAATAATAACAACTCTTTCAAAATGAACAGTTTAATCCTTTCTTTACAAACCCTGCCCACAGATACTACAGACCTCTACGAATGATATGACAACAACGACGGGGCGGGGCCCGTCATACCACGAATGTAGCACCTACAACGAGGACTATACGAAGATAAGCCTCGGAGGCGGAGCTTCCCAAACGCTGAATGTGACCCTAGAGCGAGGATCAACGGCGGTGTACCTTTACTGCGGCATGAACGCGGCCCGAAGGAGGTCGATCTAACATGTATGCAGTATGCGGCCCGAATATACGTAAATGAAATCATAGTAGCCTATATAAAGCGGGAGACATGTATGATAACCAAACTACGATTCCTGATAAATAAGCAATCATATCAAGTCGTGGACTCACGCCTCAAGTCATCACTCAAATACATAAATATGGGTCTCACGCCCACAACATCAATCATGCGTGGAATACCTTCCCAGCTGCCGTGATCGATGATAGAAAGGCACCAAGGAATACACGAACAGCGGGTCCACTGCGTGTTCAAATAAACGATGCGGTAGAAATGCGAAGGCATAGCGACTACTAACACCCAGCGGTACTAACAAGGTCATAAATCGTATCAAGATATCTGTCTGACCGTCACATGATCAAAGCCGGTCGCCGCTCGCAATATCAAATGTGCGCGTCTAGCCACAGAACTCCGCGACTCGCATAGGCCAATCTCATAGGCCGCATGAGGTATAACCCGCATCGGTAGCTACTCCGGCATCGCCCTGGACTCGCGATCCGCATGGCCACGTAGACCGCATGACCATAAAGGCGCACACTAACACGGAACTCGTAGTTCGCAGGCCGGGACCGCGTGAGGTATTCTCGAATCATGGTCCTGCATCACTGAGTCTACCCGCGTGGAGGGCGGCTTAACCTCGGAAACCGCGGTGAGTGGTATAATACCAACATAACGGTTTATCGTTTAAACAACCTAAGCACAATCAAGGAAAACCCGCTTTACACAAACATCACAGAATACTAACACACGTAGCATCCTAATATGATTACTTATCAAATCAACACGAAGGTATTACAAGGCTATCACAAACCAACACAATCAAGTTATACACACAAGGTACATTCTATTATATGATTAACAAGATCGAGTATCTATTCCCAAAATCGCATACATTATCTTTTAAAAGGTACGTTACGTTTACAAAAGTCACACAATACCCGTAGTATATGAAAAATAGAGTGATTATCTTTTGAAGTAAAGCAAAACACTTCTCTTTGTAAAATCAAGTAACAACATTATTTCTCAAACGTCCAAGTTTGCCTAATTTCAAATGTTCACGTTTCTTACTTTAGAAAGGTTTCGTAGTTCATAGTCTTATTCATTTAAGAATATAATTCTCTTTTAAACTATCTGAGAAACATAAGCCTTATATGTGAGTAGGATATTCTTGTTTATAACAATCTTATTACAGCAGCCATGATCTAGGAAATATCATTTTGTCTCATCTTAGCTTCTATGCAGATGGAAGTTTCTACTGGTTTTAATAATACTTAATCTGTCAAAACATTTCCTTTTATTAACGCTGCAGTGGTTTGTCGATACACATTCTGATTTCCGAAATCAGTAAAACATTCTTAAGCCGTTATACCTAACTTCCCATAAAGCTAGTATAACTCTTAAGTTTTCAAAAACCAAGTATTACTTCTTCTTTCGAAATGATTCAAAAATCTTTTGAAATACTTCAAGTTCTTTATTAACACATAACAAGCCAGTTATAGTTCAAATCAGTTACCTTTTAAAAACCACAAGTATTTTCTTACCAACATAAAGCTGTTATAACCAACTTCCCATAAAGCCGTTATAACACTTTATGTTTTAAACCAATCAAATACATTTAGCATATGTACGTCTACCGTACTACATAGTTCACACATATCATGCTAGAAGAGATAGGAAGAGGTTCACATACCTCGCGAGTATCGACTAATAGCAAAACGCTCCAAGTACTTCCAACCGTTGGCTACTCCTTAAGCCAAGTAAATCGCGCCACGTAGTACTTCAACCTATAAGGCCAAGGCGCTTATTAACATTAAGATCTCATCGTAGAACATTCTACGAAAATTCGGCACCTCCCCACGGCGTAAATCTCCTCTATCGAGGCCGGCTACCAAGCCAACCG
The DNA here is from genome assembly GCA_029844215.1 of Przewalskia tangutica. Classification (NCBI taxonomy): domain Eukaryota; kingdom Viridiplantae; phylum Streptophyta; class Magnoliopsida; order Solanales; family Solanaceae; genus Przewalskia; species Przewalskia tangutica. The sequence goes on along the minus strand of CM056720.1, from coordinate 106,426,401 downwards.
AGGGTTATACGCCTAAACCGGACGTGCACAATTCTACCTCACGAAAAAGTTACACAAGTCTCATGTCTGATGCTTATGTACATCTGATTCAAGACTCTTCTTTGAAAAGCTTTCTTATTATTCAGGATTAAGTCAAAAGACATTGCCGATAACTACGTTCGATTCTATATATAGTATACTTCAACTATATATTCTATCAACATGTAATTTCCAATTACAATAGAGCAAGATAATTACCTCGATAAGCCCATAATTATCCGAGTTTAAATGTCGATCTGAGCAAGGTTTAGCTCTACTCGTGCGCTCAGGCGCTCCAAACAACCCTTAGAAGTTCTAACCAACTTCTACTTATTACTCCAACTAACTATGGAGATTTTTCCTTAGGGTTTCGGTTTTGTGACTGAAGGGAAGTATAATAGTATTTCTGGGCTTTTGTATAGGTATAACTTTAGAATACTACAAGGTATATGGCTAAGGTAATTTGGGCATTATAACAATACTTTTGAGAGTATTTCTACCAAGAGGGGGGGTATATTACACGAGAACAACACTCAAAGAGAGGGGGGTGTTCTCGGCTAAAGCTCACAAAGGGAGAGGGTTTCGGCCAAAGGCCTTCACAAGGGGGAGAGGGGCTCTTGGACGAGAGTCAACAAGAGGGAGGAGAGGGGTTTCCAAGACTTAGAACAAGTGAAGAGTGGATGAAGAAGTTCATCACAAAGGGGGGTATTTATAGGTCAAGTGAAGACCAACCAATGGCCAAGATTATGCCAAGTGCAAGGCAAGTGTAAGGTGTAGATTTAGCCATGTGTTGTGTGGGTCCCACTTGGTCATCATCCACACAAAAATATCTAGCCAACATTGACCAAACATTTTTGGCAACTAAAATGCTAAAAACGTGCTAGCCAAAAACGCCATCAACTTCGCCCGGCAGGTGACACATCACCCTACCGTTGATCCAAAATGTTACGCCCTCGGAAAAATCCAAAAATAAAAAGTCATAGCCGAATTTTCCCTACGAAAGTCGGAAAGCGTTTCAGTCGAAAAAACGACTCTAATCGGGTGTTGTGAACAAAGTTAATTCGGCCAAGCTTATGTAAAAGTTCAAATTTTCTACGTACGTCCTTACGTACATACTCTGGAAATACGGGGTATAACACTAATCATGCTAGTTTCGGATTAGTGGTTCCAATATCCATAACACTTATCAAACTTCAATATATACATCTCATGCTTGTTTATATCCAACTACAACAATAAATAATCTTTAATCACTAAAACGACAAGATTGTTACCTTGATAAGCCCTTATAAAATTCCAAGATTCAAAGTCGCTCCTTAGCAAATCTTAGCTCCTTTCCTTCACGCTCCAATCCGCTATTTTAAGCCTTTAGAAGTTCACAAACAACTTCTCTTCCATTTCCAATCAAAACTATGAAAACGACTTAGGTTTTCGCCTTGCGACTAACGTGAAAACGTCGTTTTTCCGGGATCTTTCTATTGATATATCCTTACAATACCCCTAGGAACCTTGGGTTAAAGTCTTGTGAATAATGAACCACAAACCAAAAATTTTCTTGTGGGAAAGTGCCTAAACCCGAGAGCTATCTTCCAAGAACAAAAATGTGTGAAATTTTTCTAAGTGTTGAAGACTTGTCTTGCTACTAGTGTAGTATATATAAAACAATGGAGGGTCAAGATTACAACATTTGTGTGGCTTGGATGAAGAATATTTAATATCTAGTCAAGTGGCAAGTTGACTTGGTCAATTTTATCAAGCTTGTCAAGACTTGATCATCTACATTGGTCATTGACCATAACACCCTTGGTCCAATTCGAGCAAGCCCAAGGGGGGAGGGGGGGTGAAACGTGTTGCCCTCCCATTCGTCCATAAAATTTTGTAACCCTCGTGTGTCCCACAAAACGTAAAATTCTCGGGTGAGCCCTACGTGACCAAATCCGTAAAATAAATTTCCACAATGAATATAAATTTTGTACTTCTCAAATAATGCATTTTGAGAATCTAATTCTCATCAACGAACATTTTTCCTTTCCGACGTTCGGAAAAATTTCCTTCGGAAAAACAATTCTTTCTTTCATACCAATTTTCAAGTCTTGTGTTCTCGCGTCTATTCTCTTTTACATGTCTTGGAATTACGAGGTGTAACATTCTTCCCCTCTTAGAAACATTCGTCCCCGAATGTTCTTAGTCTGTTGTCAAGCTATACAAACTCCGGGATAGTCTCTTTATTATGCCTATCAATCAATACTCCACAAGACCAATGATGCCACACATGGCCACCACATAACATACGTAAACATATCAATGGACCTTCCATCTGTGGTCCTTTCTCACAAAACTCGAAGGTTACAGTCTTATAAAAAATGGGATCTTTAGAGGTTCCTTTCTTTTTCCCGCATAAAGGGATGGCCCTGTTGTATTCTAAGTCATGGGACTAACACTATCTGAATCCTTCAGTCGGACTCCCACTCAGCTAACTGATGTGTTCTCTCGTGTTACTTCCCTTCTCATTCTCACTTAGTCACTAAACTAGTTGGGGCATGATACTATAATCTGCCTAACTTATTTTAGTACATGTACAAAATTTCAAATATTGTTTCTGTTCTCCAATCCTTGGAGTTACTATCCAAACATGGCCATTTTGCTACTTGCATTTCCGTTAAGGCCCTTCTCGGCCCTCACGACCTGGTTCCGGTGGAACGCATCCACGAACTCGTACAACGATTAACTATACTTGGGCCTTGCATCCTCGTGACCCTATCACATAGCGGGACCATATCCAACTGACATCACCCCATTCCATACTACCGGCTGACCCGAAATGGGTCCACAACCCGACCCATCGTCACACTTAACTTCTCATTCTTAGTCTTAAATAAATTTCTCTCTTATCTCAAGGTACTTCTCACCCTATCCTCCCATTCACTAGAGGTTCGTCACCTAGGCCGAAGTATTTCTACCGTACATCCTCCACTATCGGCCTTTACACTGTTACGGGGTAATTACAACTTGTGAACCCTACACAACTATAGTCTCAGTTCACTTTATCATTCTTGTCAACATTCTTCACTTTTCACTTTACTAATCAAAGTATCCCTACCTCTGGTGGTGCTATCAATTACAACTACTAGCAACAAGGGAAAACATATACGCTAGGGCGGAATCTGAATTTATCAGTGCATGTATGATTCAAAAGAATCGAAATATACCTGTAACCCCATGCGATGTTACCTCTTGATCCTGTCCAGTAGCCACGTCATCTATGCGGTTCGAAGGACCGCTAGAACTATAAACTCCACCCTAACCTCTACCACGGCTGGCTGACATCTGAATACCCTGCCCTGGGGGGCGCACGGCTGTGGATGAAAAGGAACCAACCATCGGCCTCATATGCTGAGCCACCTCACCGGTGCTCTTTCTAAAAGGACATACCCTCAGTATATGGCCCGGACGGCCACAATAAAAACAAACACCCATGCCATAATGGCATTTCCCCATATGACGCTTACTACATCGGAAACACTAAGGAATAAGTGGCCTCGACTGAGAAAATCCTCTGCTCCTCTGATAACCTCAAACCCTGGAGCTCGGACCGACTCCTAAATACCTTGTGGGGTCCAATATCCCACCTATGAGTTGCGGGGGTATGTCCTGGGTAGGCTGGGACGAATATCTCACTCGCTGCTGAGGCTGCTCATCCAAAAACTCACCGGGATAACCAACCGGTCTAGCCCTCTTACGCTGATTTCCGCGTTGGCCCTCTACCCTCTATACACTTGTCTGTACTGGCTGAATAACCTCCTGCTGATGAAACTGTAGCACCGCTATCTTGGTCAATAACATAACAGCTTCCCTTATGACCCTATAGTATTCCCCTAACTGAGAAACTGGAGGCTCTGGTGCTAGGGCCTCAAAACCTGGCGCAGAAGAACTCGCCAACTGCGACACAATATCCGGTATACCCTGGGCAAGAGCCCTATCAACTCTCTGAGTCCGGTAGCTCATGTACTCTTGTTTTGCCGTCTGGCATGTTGCCCTCGGGAGGCAGAGTTGTAACATAAAAATACGTCAGAGAGGGATTATCTTAATAACACAGCTCTATGGCACAATCTCAGAGTGAGAAGAATAGACCAACTCCTAAATGTCCTGTAGCCTCCTGTTTATGGGTGTGGCGCGCAACACACCGATAATCAAGACTCTACTAGACACGGTCTGTAGACATTCCAAAGGCATCGCTCACGATACCACTCTTTCACGCCCGAACCGGGCTGTGGTAGTGCCCTACAGGCACCCTTCTACCTAACTGACACAAGTAAACCGCGGAACTAAATAACACCTCATTTTTTTTAAAACCAACGAACATGCAAGTGCAAAGCCGACAAACCTGTCATATAATATACATAATAGAAAAAGGCACTACGAGTCCAATCCTACATATGAATACAGACCTCTAAGAGTTTTTACTGATGTATGACGGGACAAGGCCCCGCCGTACCCATAACTGTACAAAAGCCTATAATGAAGGATCTATACCAAAATGATAAACTCCTGAACAGATGGAGCTATCCAAAACTCTGAGCAAGGGTCCTACACTTGCAGATCACCGAACTGCGTACCTAAACCTGCGGCATGAACGCAGCCCCCCGAAGGAGGTCAGTACGAAGAATGTACCAAGTATGTAAAACTGAAAATACTGTAATGAAATCATAACTATATAAAACAGGAGACATGTATGATAACCAAAATACAGTACACAATATACAAGCAGTCATGTCAAGTCAGGGACACATGCCCTCAAATTCAATAATTAAATATAACAATGGGTCTCAAGCCCATAACATCAATCATGCCTGTGGAATACCTTCCTCACTGCCGGCAGTCCATGATATAATATAACACCAATAAGCATACATGAACACCAAGTCCCACCTGTGTCATAAAAGCATGCGGGCAGTAGGAAGCGAACCACGGATCGGCTGCATCATAAAAGCGGCCAAGGGCAAAGCCAACTACGAGATCGGCGTGCGTCAACAATCGGCCAAGGCAAATGCAGCTAACTACCAGATCCAGCCTGTCGTCACGAGATATGAATGGGGCAAGTACGAAAGCTATCTACCGGAGTCTACCGTACCAAACTGTGCCATAGGCGCGGGGGCAAGTCAAGCTAACTACGGACCATCTGCGTCGACCATCGGTAGGCAAGTACAAAAGCTAACTACCAGACCATCCTGCGTCACTAAACCTCATGGAGGGCTAGTCCATGGAATAACAATATCCAACATGGTCGCATGCCCCGGAATCCCACATCGTATAAGCATGTCCAAGGAATAATAAAAACAATCCGGGAATCTAACCCGCATCCTGGTCGCATGCCCCGGAATCCCACATCGTATAAGCATGTCCAAGGATCAATCATAATTGAAGCATACCCGTGGAATGCCCCATCACTGTCGGTACGTCCACGTCAACTCACAACAAGAGAGTCGGCCCTCCAACTAAGAGTCACGGTAGCGTAAAAATATAATACTTGCACTCAAAGGCTATCACAAGCAATCATAGGCAAGTTCATAAAATCTTTAGACTTTCAAAATGAATTTCATTTTATAAACTCAAGGAACTTTTGTTTCATATAAAAATCCGGGAATTTAACCCTAAGTACTACGTACTTCCATTCTTTTCAAAAGACTCATTTTTATATAAAACCCCAAGATACTAACACCCATAGTATCAAGGCATGCCTATTTTTCAAATTAAGTTACTACACCTTTAGAAATTCATTTCAAGACTTTGAAACCAAGTAACTTCTAATTTCACAACCTAGGCAACTCATGCATATCAATCAAAATAGACAACTCTCTTAACCTTCCATAAATCCGTTATAACTAACTTCCCATAAAGCCGTTATAACCCTTTATGGTTTTAGACAAATTAATTCTTTTTATAACCAAGAGACTTATACTTTTAAAACCAAGTATCATATACTTTCAAATCAAGTTACATAACTTTCAAAATACTTCAAGCCTCTTAACTTTAGAAATCAAGTTACATAACTTTCAAAATACTTCAAGTCTCTTAACTTTAGAAATCAAGTTGCTTCTACTTTTAAATCTCAAGTAACTCACACATTTAAAACAAGTTACTTCTCTTTAAATCATGTCATTTCTCCTCTTTTAAATCAATTAAGTAAATCACTCTGTTGACTCCCCTTAAGACGTTATAACAACCTTTAGGTTTTGGAACTAAGGCACTATCCAAAAGATTTGGAAATGACTTCCTTTTTAAGACTCTATGTACTTCAAGTAAAACACTTTCACTTTTGAAAATCCAAATTTCGTCAAGGTAATGGATTATAACAACTTCCAATTTAAACATCCAAAGTACAATCAAGGAAGTATATAGAACAACTTCTATATTAGGCAATCCAAGTAAAATCAAGGAAGTATATAAAACAACTTCTATATTAGGCAATCCAAGTACAATCAAGGAGTGGATCATTTAAGGAGCAGGATTTACTTTCTTTATCATAAGAAATCATGCTAGAAGAAGAGGAGATGGTTGACATACCTTTTCGGCTTAATCCACAAGCTAAGTGGGTTAAAGTCTTGTGAATAATGAACCACAAACCAAGTTTTTTCTTGTGGGAAAGTGCCTAAACCCGAGAGCTATCTTCCAAGAACAAAAACATGTGAAATTTTTCTAAGTGTTGAAGACTTGTCTTGCTACTAGTGTAGTATATATAAAACAATGGAGGGTCAAGATTACAACATTTGTGTGGGTAGGATGATGAATATTTAATATATAGTCAAGTTGCAAGTTAACTTGGTCAATTTTATCAAGCTTGTCAAGACTTGATCATCTACATTGGTCATTGACCATAACACCCTTGGTCCAATTCGAGCAAGCCCATGTGGGGGTGACATGTGTCGCCATCCCATTCGTCCATAAAATTTCGTAACCCTCGTGGCCCCTTCAAAACGTAAAATTTCTCGGATGGGCCCTACGTGTCCAAATCCGTAAAATAAATTTCCACAATGAATATAAATTCTATACTTCTCAAATAATGCATTTTGAGAATCTAATTCTCATCAACGAACATTTTTCCTTCGGAAAAACAATTTTTCTTTCTTACCAATTTTCAAGTCTTGTGTTCTCGCGTCTATTCTCTTATACATGTCCTGGAATTACGGGGTGTAACATGTACATTGAGTTATTGGATCTTAATCCTTATTGATGCACGAGGTGATAGTACATTGGTATTTCTAAAATGAAAGTTATTGTGTGGAACTCTTCCTATCTTTCCTTGTGCATGAACCTTATAGAACGTGTGTACGGTGGACGTACTTGTTTAAAGGAAATTGGATTCATAATAGTACTTTACTTGAAAAGTACAAGCTTACTTGATTTTAAAGGATACAAGTGCCTTAGTTTTCTAAAACATAAAATGTTATAATGGCTTTATGGAAAGTTAGTTATAACGGCTTTATGGAAAGCCAAAAGAGTGGTTTACTTGTTTGATTTAAAGAGTATAAATGACTTGATTTTAAAAGAATGAGTTAATTGATTGTAAAGCCTTGCGTTGTGTTTAAAAGGTGTAGTAACTTGATTTTAAAAAGTAGAAGTACTTTGATACTACGGGTGTTAGTATCTTAGGGTTTATAAAGGAAAGGATGTACGGCGGACGTACATAGTACTTTTGGATTCAACTCCATTATATTGCATGATGTGATTCTTTTTATAAAGAATGGATGTACATAGTACTTTTGTCACGACCCATTCTGGGGCCCGTGACTGGTGCCTTACCGGGGCACCCAAGTAGTCATACATCAGAGTAATCAGCGGAAATATAAAACAAGACATGAAACAGTTTATAAAATAAGACACAGTTTATGTGAGAAAACGTCGCCTTTCGGCATATATATATAAACATGGTTTAGCGATTACATCCGATCTTTGTACAACATGACTGAGACCTCTAAGGAAATATACAACTATGGCGGGACGGGGCCCATACCACTATCGTACAAAACTATCTACAACATGGAGATCATACCCAAAAGTAGAGCCTCCGGAAAGGATGGAGCTCCTGACACCAACGTAGAGATCCTAAGAATGTGGATCTAGCACCTGCTTGCCCTTACCTGCGGCATGAACGCAGCCGAAGGAGGTCGATAACAGTACTAAGTATATGAAATCGTAAAATACTTAAATGAAAACATATTATTTTAAAATCGGTTTGCAAGTATGTATGAAACAACCAAGGGGACGCATAGTGCCACATCATAAACAAGAGCAACAATAGGTAAATCAGAACGGTCTTTTCTAGGCTGCGAATGATCAAGCAGGCCAATTGCCCGTAGTATCACCATGCAAGCCTAATCACGGACTCGTAGTCGCATAGGCCACTCACATAGGCCGCATAGGGTACATAACCCGCATCGAGGTAGCTACTCCTCGGCGTGATCGCCTGGACTCGTAGTCCGCATGGCCACATAGACCGCGTGAGGTGTAACCCCGCATCACTAACCCGGAACTCCGTAGCTCGCATAGGTCCTTGGACCCGCATGAGGTATTCTCGAATCATGGTCCTGCATCACTTTGAGTCTACCGCGTCGGAGGGCTTAACCCCTGTAATATGTCAAGAGGTGAGTGATAGTACACTAACATAACAACTTATCTTTAAACAACATAAGCACAACAAGAATACTCTCCTATACAAGCGTTACAAGACACTAACACATAGCATCATATCATGTCTACTTATCAAACCATCTTATTATTCTTTTCACGATTCAATATAAGTCCATTATAAACACATATTGTTTCTTTTATCACTCTTAAGTGGTTATACTTAACTTCCCATAAAGCTAGTATAACTCTTAAGCACATTTAAAAAAACCAATTAGTTCTCTTACATTAAAAATGATTCATATTCTTTTGAAATGTTTTGATTCTTTATTATTGAGGCTTAAGCGTGAGGCATTCTTAGTAAGTGTTATTCGAGCTTAAGCGTGAGGCATTCCGTAAGTATTATTCAGCTTAAGTCAAAGACATTGCGTAGTTATTATTCGATTAACACGTACGCGTCTACCGTACATATATATTATAAAATATCATGCTTTAGGAAGAATCACATACCTTCTCGTGAAAACCACACCGAGTTGAATATGTCGCGCAGAAGAATCGACTATAATAGTCGGACACGTCTATCAACGCTCGACTACTTTGTAAATAGTTCTAAGCAGAGGGTTCTATATCCTACGGAAAATTGGGCGACTTCTACCCGGTGAGCTACTCGAGTCTCATTGTGAAAACAGTCCATGTAAGTCTGTTTGATTATTCTTCTTTTTAAACCGCCTTCATCGTGATAACAGTTCAATTCTATTCTGCAATATTCTTCTAAGTATTTATACTTATTCTTATACTACTACAGTAAGTATTCTCTAATTCAAAAGAGGGTTAGGATTAGTTACCTCGGTAAGCCCAATAATATCCTAGATAAAGTCGCGCCTGAGCAAGGTTTTGCTCTAAGTTGTATGCTCCAAAGAAACCTTAGAAGTTCTTCACAACTTCTACTAAATACTAAGGGATTTGGGCTAGGGTATTTTGGGCATTATAACAATACAAGAAGGCAACTTTTCTACCAAGGGAGGGGGGGGTAGATTTCGGCTAGGCTAGGGGGCCCTCGCCAAACTTCAAAGGGGAGGGGGTGTTTGGACGAAAAGGCTACAAAGGGAGAGGAGAGGATTTTTAGACTTGGAAGCTTTTGTGGATGAAGAACTCTTCATCTCAAGAGGGGTATTTATAGGTCAAGGGATGGCCAACCAAGGGCCAAGATGTAGCCAAGTGTTAGGCAAGTGTAAGGTCAAGATTAGGGCAAGTGTCCTTGGCCAACTTGCACACAAAATATCCTACCTAATCCTAGACTTGTGCAAAGGCACAAAAAGCGTGCACCATTGTCCAATTCGTCCAAATGGACGATTTCAAGTCCACCAATTGGAGGGTGCCAAGTGTCGCCCTCCCGTTGGTCCAAAATGTTTCGTCTCTCGGAAAAATCCGCAAAAATTAGAAATGGCATAGCCGGAATTTACCCTACGAAAGCTGTGGAAACGTTTCGTCGGAAAACTATTCGTTTTGTTAGTTGTGCCCAAAAAATCATCCAAGGCCTAAACTTTAAGGCCAAACTTTTTGTACGTATTCCCTTACGTACATACTCTGGAAATACGGGGTATAACATTCTCCCCTCCTTAGAAACATTCGTCCCGAATGTTCCTTCCCAAGACAGATAACGATAAGGTTCTTCATAACTTAAACAGTTTGCAAAAGCCACACACGGCCACAGAACAACACTGAGGCAGAAACGATAACGAAAATTTAAAAGTAGGAAAGTGAATTACCTGGAGGTGTGGGGAATAGGTGAGGATACTTCTGCCTCATGTCCTCCTCGGCTTCCCACGACATCTCCTCCCGAGCTCGTTCCGCCACAAGACTTTGTGAAGCCACGCCCTTGGTCCGCAGACGCCTAACCTGACGATCGACTATCGCTATGGGAACCTCCTCATACGATAACCCCTCGGTCACCTGGACATCGTCAATCGGGTGTACCCTAGATGGATCCCCGATACATCTCTCAGCATAGATACGTGAAAAACCGGATGCACTGCCTCCAGATCGGACGGCGGATCAACTCATAGGCAATCTTGCCTACCTGCGGACAATCGAAGCGGCGATGTACCTTGGTGAGTTTCCCCTTCTTCCCGAATCTCATCACACCCTTTAGGAAAACCCAATCATGAACCTCGAACTCAAGATGCCGACGACGATGATCTGCATACGACTTCTGTCGACTCTGAGCTGTCAATAGCCGCTCTCGGATAAGCTTCACCTTATCCACTGCCTGCTGCACCAAATCTGGTCCCACTAGCTGCACCTCGCCCACATCGAACCAACCTATAGGCGATCTGCACTTCCTCCCATACAAGGCCTCATAAGGCGCCATCTGAATACTGGAGTGGTAGCTATTATTGTACGCGAACTCAACTAGAGGAAAATGATCCTCCCAGCTACCCCTGAAGTCGATAACACAGGCTCGCAGCATATCCTCAAGAGTCTGGATAGTGCGCTCGGCCTGTCCGTCTGTCTGTGGATGGAATGCGATTACTCGAGCTCACTGCGTCCTAAACCTCTGCGGAAAGACCTCAGGAAGTTAGCGAATGGCGGGCTCCTGCATGCGATATGATCGAAGTAGGGACTCCATGCAGTCTGACGATCTCTCGGATGTAAAGTCTGGCATAATCCTCAGCCGAAAAAGTCGTCCTGACGGGAAGAAAGTGGGCTGATTTCGTCAGCCTGTCGACGATAACCCATATAGAATCATGTCTCCTCTGAGTGCGAGGTAATCCTGTGATAAAATCCATGTTGATTACCTCCCACTTCCAGGTCGGGATCTCTATCGCCTGCAACAAACCACCAGGCCTCTAGTGATCTACCTTCACCTGTTGACAACATGGGCACTGAGCTACGAACTCTATAATGTCCCTCTTCAAGTCATCCCACCAATACACAGATCTAAGGTCGTGGTACATCTTGGTCGACCCCGGATGGATAGAGTAACGCGCGATGTGTGCTTCCCCAAGAACTCTGCCAAGTCACGAAACATCCGGAACACACAATCGACCTCAAACCTTAGCACCCCGGTGCTACCTCAAGGACCGCTTGCCCTCACGAAGAGTCGTATCACGATATCGAATCAAAGGCTGGATCCTCGGCTGTTGCCTCTTCACCTCTCGGCGATGGAAGACTCGGCAACCTCACGAACTCTAACCCCGCTATCGGAATCAATCAAGCGGACACCAGGCTCGCTAAGATGCAAATCACGAACCATGTCCCTCTCTCTAGCTGCACATCCGATAGGCTCCCCATCGACTACGACTAAGGCATCGCCTAACATTGGCCTTCCCGGGTGGTACGAGGATATCAACATCGTAATCCTTAAGTAACTCTAACCACCGTCTGCTCGTAAGTTCGGCTCCTCTGGTGAAGATATCTTGGAGGCTCTTGTGGTGCGTAAAAATATCCACGTGAACCCCATACAAATAATGCCTCCGGATCTTCAAAGCGTGAATCACGGCCCGACTCCAAATCACGGGTGGGGTAGTTCCTCGTGTTTCTTGGTGTCGGGATGCATATGCTATAACCTGCCATGCTGCATCAACACACATCCCAACCCGATGCGGCGCATCACAATACGACATAACCATATGGACCTGCGGAAGAGTAAGAGCGGGGCGGTCGTCGGTCTCTTTCAAAGCGGAAACCACGCTCACAAGCATCGATCCATCAAACTTGGTGCCTTACGAGTCGGCCTAGTCAATGGTGCGAAGATAGAAGCAAACTTCTCCACGAACGCCGATAATATCCTGCAAGGCCCGTAAGCTGCGAACCTCTGCCGGAGTAGTAGGTCTAGGCCAAGTCTGATGCCTCGATCTTGGCGTATCCACTCGAATGCCATCAGCCCGACAATATGCCCAAGAAACGCCAGAAGTCAGCAAAACTCACATTTGGAAAACTTGGCGTACAGGCTGGTCTGAGAAGCTGTCGGCCTGATCGCCAAATGCTCGCGTGCTCATGCTCTGGCGAGAATAAACTAAGATATCATCAATGAACACTATCACAAGCGTGTCCAAAATGGTTTGAACACTCGGTTCATCAAATCCATGAATACCGTCGGAGCATTGGTCAACCCAAAAGACATGACCACGAACTCATAATGCGTCTGGTCGGAATGCGATCCTAGGGACATCCACCTCTCGACTACTTTGATGATAGCCCGATCGCAGATCAATCTTGGAGAAACATCTCGCACTCGCACCGGTCGAACAAATCATCAATCACGGGAAGGGGGTATCATTCTTAATGGTCACCTTGTTGTTTGTAATCAACACGCATGCGCGGCGTCGTCCTTCTTCTTCACGAACAATCTGGCGCTCCCGGGGAGAAACACTAGGCACGATGAAGCCGCTTCTCCGGCAAATCTCTAAGCTGATCCTTGACTCTCTCTCAACTCGGCGGTGCCATTACGTATGGCGGAATGGAAATAGGCCGAGTGTGCGCAATATGTCAATACAAAACTCAATCTCCTCTCGGGAGGATACGGAGTCGTGCGGAAACACGTGCGGGAACTCTCGACCACTGGGCCCGATGGAAAATCTGGTACCGCAGCTTGATATCAAACACCGAACGAGATGGTAGATATACCCTTCTGCACCATCTTCCTAGCCTTGAGGTAGGAAATAAACCTACCGCCGGCGATACCGTGCTCCTCCCACTCAACAACGGCTCCTCGAGAAACCGTACTACTCTCTCTCTCTGCAGTCTACATTGGCGTAGCAAGAAGCTAGCCAATCCATCCCCATGATCACGTCGAAGTCAATCATCTCTAACTCTATCAAGTCGGCTAGGGTCCAACGACTGTAAATGGTCACGGGACAAGCTCATATACCGCCGAGCTACCGCTGAATCACCTCGGCGTAGCTACCTCGAAAGGGTCTATGGACTCGGGCTCTATCCCTATCCTACTAGCAACAAGGGAGATATATGGGGCCAGTAGAACCGGATCTATCAAGGCATAAACATCAAACCCGAGCCCGATAAGGTACGTGGCGACATCGGTGAGGCCTCACGATCTGTCGGTGGACAAAGCATAAATGCGGTTACGAGGACCGCTAGAAGCTGAGACCGCGCCACGACCTCTGCGCGACTGCTGGTCAATGAGTACCTTGCCCTCGGGGTGAGTAGCGTCGGGGATGAAGAAGACCGACGAAAGAACTGTAGTGACCCTTACCATCGGCCTTGCCGCTTGGTGGACGGTTCCTCGCATAGTGACCTGCGCCTGGCCAGAAACAAGCTCCGTAGCACCACAACTCCCGAAGTGGGATCTGCCGCATCGGCCACGCGAGGGGTGGTCGTCGGCGATACCTCTGCTGCTCTGGGCGTCACGAAGTCTGGGGCCTGAGTGCGCCTCGAATATCTCGGTGTCTTTGAAGGCGGTGCGAGTGCTCTGGCTGTGGTGCAAATCTAGACTGCTGCTGAGGCCGCCCACCACGATAGCCACCAAAAGACCCTGCCGTCCTGGTCTTCTTCTGCTGCTGCCTGTCAACTCGGCGGTCTCTACGCTCCTCAAATCCAAGAGCATGAGCCTGCATGCGGGTAATGTCCATACCCGGCTGAAGAGAAACACCCGCACATGACTCGACCATATAGTCATCTAGCCTGGTGACGTAGCGGTGCACCCTATCCTCCATAACTGCTACCAACGCTGGGAGATATCGAGCGATGAATCAAACTCGACATTGTACTCACGACGGTCGTCCTCTCGCCTCGGCGGTAAAAATCTATCGGCCGCGCCTCGCCGTCTGTGGAGGCAAGAAGTGAGTGAGAAAGCCTCGAGAACTCATCCCAGTAGGCGGGGCGCGTGCTCTCCCGGGATAACTCCGTGAATCAAACCAATCGTTGTGGTATCACGCGGCCGATGCGAACGAAAGGTCACGGACTCTGTCTCGAGGCCTTGATCACCGCGTGATCCTCTGTGGTGGCGGATGAACTCCTGCGGATCATCCTCGGCCTCGACCCGTAAAACTCTGGCGGGCTACAACTCAAGAAATCTCGTAGCCTCAAACTATACGCCTCGGGTGCACCAGGTGCGGCCGGGCTAGGCTGCCCAGGCTGCGCGTCGGCCTATCCTCGTATCGGCAGCCTGACTAGCCAATAGTGGGCCATCTCCTTGTACCCTAACTCCTCGCCCGGTGTGGGGCGGGAAGTGTGGATGCGTGGTCTCTTTGGGGCGGCGGCGTCATAGAACTCGCCGTCTGCGGTATAGGCGGGCACGAGGCCTCGTAACTCGGTGTCGTGGCGGCTCCTGCCTTGCCGCTTCTGGGCGGGTTGCCTTACGTTGAGGCATAGCATTCTGAAAGGAATACGTTAGAGGGTCCAATTTTAACACGACTCTAAAGCACGATCTCGAGTGAGAAGAATGAAACCAATCCTAAATATCTTATAGCCTCACGATTATTGGTGTGGTGCACAACGATAATCGAACTACTAGATACGATCTGTAGACACTTTCAGGATTAAGCGCTCGATACCACTTTTGTCACGACCCATTCGGGGCGTGGTGGTGCCTCAAGGGCACCCAGTAGTCATACATCAGTAATCGGCGGAAATATAAAACAAGACATGAAACGATTTATAAAATAAGATACGATTTATGTGAGAAAACGTCGCCTTTCGGCATATATATATAAACATGGTTTAGCGATTACATCCGATCTTGTACAACATGACTACAGACCTCTGAAATATACAACTATGGCGGGACGGGGCCGCCATACCTGACTATGCAAAACTATCTCTGACGGGAGATCATACCCAAAGTAGAGCCTCGGAAAGGATGGAGCTCGACACCAACGTAGAGATCCTAAGAATGTGGATCTAGCACACCTTGCCCTTACTGCGGCATGAGCGCGGCCCCAGAAGGAGTCGATCACAACATGTACTAAGTATATGAAGCGTAAAATACTTAAATGAAAACATATTATTTTAAAATCGGTTTTGCAAGTATGTATGAAACAACGAGGGACCGCACATAGTGCCACATCATAAACCAGAGCAACAAAAAGGTAACCTGTAACCGGTCTTTTCTAGGCTGCGAATGATCGAGCGGGGCCAATTGCGTAGTATCACGATGCAAGCCTAATCACGGACTCGTAGTCCGCATAGGCCACTCACGTAGGCCCGCATAGGGTACATAACCCGCGTCGAGGGTAGCTACTCCTCGGCATCGTCACGGACTCGTAGTCCGCATGGCCACATAGACCGCGTGAAGTGTAACCCGCATCACTAACACGGAACTCCAGTAGCTCGCATAGGTCCGCGGACCCGCATGAGGTATTCTCGAATCATAGTCCCAGACCGCCTGAGTCTACCCCGCATCGGAGGGCAGCTTAACCCCCGGTAATATGTCAAGAAGTGAGTGATAGTACACTAACATAACAACTTATCTTTAAACAACATAAGCACAACAAGAATACTCTCCTATACAAACGTTACAAGACACTAACACACATAGCATCATATCATGTCTACTTATCAAACCATCTTATTATTCTTTTCACAGTTCAATATAAGTCTGTTATAAACACATAGGCAAACTGTTTCTTTTATCACTCTTAAGTGGTTATACTTAACTTCCCATAAAGCTAGTATAACTCTTAAGCACATTTTAAAACCAATTAGTTCTCTTACATTAAAAATGATTGATATTCTTTTGAAATGTTTTGATTCTTTATTATTCGGCTTAAGCGTGAGGCATTCAGTAAGTGTTATTAGGGCTTAAGCGTGAGGCATTGCCGTAAGTATTATTCGAGCTTAAGTCAAAGACATTGCCGTAGTTATTATTCGATTAACACGTATGCGTCTACCGTACTACATATATATTATAAAATATCATGCTTTAGGAAGAATCACATACCTTCTCGTGAAAACCACGCGAGTTGAATATGTCGTATGAGAGAATCGACCTATAATAGTCGGACACGTCTATCAGCGTTCGGACTACTTTGTAAATAGTTCTAAACAGAGGGTTCTATATCCTACGGAAAATTGGGCGTGCTTCCCTGCGGTGAGCTACTCAAGTCTCGTGAAAGCGATCCTATGTAAGAAATCTGATTTGATTATTCTTCTTTTAAACCGCCTCTTTGTGATATGATTCAATTCTATACGCAATATTCTTCTAAGTATTTATACTTATTCTTATACTACTACAGTAAGTATTCTCTAATTCAAAAGAGGGTTAGGATTAGTTACCTCGGTAAGCCCAATAATATCCTAGATAAAGTCGCGCCTGAGCAAGGTTTTGCTCCTAAGTTGTATGCTCCAAAGAAACCTTAGAAGTTCTTCACAACTTCTACTAAATACTAAGGGATTTGGGCTAGGGTATTTTGGGCATTATAACAATACAAGAAGGCAACTTTTCTACCAAGGGAGGGGGGGTAGATTTCGGCTAGGCTAGGGGGGGGGCCCTCGGCCAAACTTCAAAAGGGGAGGGGGAGGTGTTTGGACGAAAAGGCTACAAAGGGAGAGGAGAGGATTTTTAGACTTGGAAGCTTTTGTGGATGAAGAACTCTTCATCTCAAGAGGGGTATTTATAGGTCAAGGGATGGCCAACCAAGGGCCAAGATGTAGCCAAGTGCTAGGCAAGTGTAAGGTCAAGATTAGGGCAAGTGTCCTTGGCCAACTTGCACACAAAATATCCTACCTAATCCTTGACTTGTGCAAAGGCACAAAAACATGCGCCATTGTCATTCGTCCAAATGGACGATTTCAAGTCCACCAATTGGAGGGTGCCAAGTGTCGCCCTCCCGTTGGTCCAAAATGTTTCGTCTCTCGGAAAAATCCGCAAAAATTAGAAATGGCATAGCCGGAATTTACCCTACGAAAGCTGTGGAAACGTTTCGTCGGAAAACTATTCGTTTTGTGAGTTGTGCCCAAAAAATCGTCCAAGGCCTAAACTTTAAGGCCAAACTTTTTGTACGTATTCCCTTACGTACATACTCTGGAAATACGGGGTATAACAACTTTGGGGTAAATTCCCAGATTTTACATGACATAATAGTGCCGTGAGTTTTATAAAATGGTAGTCTCTTCATTTTGTTTAATGGGAGTTAAAGATTATTTAACTTGAATATGTTTTTCATGATAGCCACTGTGCAAATGTTATATTATTCATTGCGGGGTCAATCCCCGGGACATTATACATTTCATCGAATTGCTCTCCATGTTGCGGGTTCAACTCCCATGACACACTCCGTGGATTATCTCTCCATGATGCAAGTATCGTGTATAGATGCTCATGCGAGTCCACAGGACTCATGCGGGTGAAATAGTCTCATGCGGGTGAAATAGTCCTATGCGAGTATCGTGTATAGATGCTCATGCGAGTCCACATGACTCATGCGGGTAAAATAGTCTTATGCGGGTTCAACTCCCATGATATCCCTCCGTGGATTAGCTCTCCACGATGCGAGTATTGCGTATATATATGATCATGCGGGTCTAAGGACCTATGCGGGTGAAACAACCTATGAACAAGATTGCATAGTGATATTACGGGCGGGTGGCCCTAAATTGGTCATGACTTTCCTATTTTGAAACGGTACAGTTTACTCTTATTACTCTTATTTGTGCAAGGCACAGTTATAATGTTATTTTGATTATCATATTTTGTTACACCCCGTAATTACATGACATGTTTTAAGAACGTACGTAAGAATCTCAAATGTTAAGATTAGAGACTTGTAAAAAAAGTTATCGAAATTATGAAATTGTCGGAAAACCAAATATTGTGACGAATGGGAGGGCGACACGTGTCACCCCCCCCCCTAAGTAGCCTTGGACGAAAATAGCATGGCCAAAAGGGTCATTTGGCCATTGTTAGGATGACAAAGTCTTGCAAGTTGAGGAGCTTGATAATATTGACTTAGTCAATGGGGCCACGTGTCTTGATATTTAAAAGAACTTCATCCAAGCCTCACATTTGTACACATCTTGACTCTCCATTGTGCTATATAGTAGTACTAGTAGCAAGACTAACTTCTACACTTAGAAAAAATTTCAAGAAAATTGAAGAACTCCCTTAGGAGCTCTCGGGTTCACTATCCAAAGAAAGAATTTTTTTTTGTTTGTTGTCCTTTAAGCTCCACGCTTTAAACCAAGGTTCATGAGGGTAATGTAAGGGTATCTCAATAGAAAGATCCCTGAAAAATAGCGTTTTCGTATTAGTCGCAAGGTGAAAACCTAGTTGCTTTTCTAGGTTTTGTTTGGATGATTAAAGGAAAGTTGTTTGTGATATTCTAAGGGTCTCAAGTGGCGGATTGAAGTGTCAAGAAGAGGCTCTAAGTTGCTAGGAGCGACTTGGTTTGAAGTTGGACTAAGACTCGTTGAGGTAATAATCTTGTCTCTTAAAGTGTTACAAGATTATATATTGTTGTTAGCCTTACATGTTTGCTAGCATGAAGTATATGTGTTGAAGATTTATAAGTGTTATGGATTGTTGTAGCCTAAAATCCGAAATGACATATAAGTCATTTGAAGTTGAATTACAATTTGGTCGTTAATTAGAATCGTCGCATATTACTTAATTCAAGATTGTAGTAGTTATAATCGATTGCGACTTGATATCATGTAATACTAAACAACTTGGATGAAAAGGAAATTGGATAAGAAATGGGTGTTATTGTATCTCAAGTTGCCGAATCGGTCTAGTAGGTTGTACTAGTTTGATATCAATTGTGGGGCGGAATTTTACACGTCTAGTAGGCGTGTAATCCCCTATTGTTAATTACATTGTTGGGCCTTAAATGTGGCGTGTTTGGTTATTGAATTCGGCCTTGAAAAAGGTGGCAAAGTATGTAGAAACAAAGGAGGTGTTGTCCGATTTTCCGTAGAATTTAGTGACTTTGCACTTATAATATTCTACGTTTGGAGTAAGACGTTAATAGACGTATTATGGACTTTATAGGTTGACGTACTACGGGCGGGATATTGTACTTGGCAAGTGGATTGACCCGAAGAGGTATGTAAAACTTTCCTATCTCTTGAGAATGAATAGTTGCAAGTATATAGTACGGTAGACGTACAAGACCTTGATATCCTTTACTTGTTTTAAGAATAGCCAAGTTGTGTGAGTTAGGAGATTAACTCACTTCTTTAAAAGTATTAAGGATGTCTTAAGTTTTCAAAGTTAAGGGACTTGAAGTGTTTTAAAGTATATGATACTTGTTTCGTTTTAAACGTATAAGTCCCTTGGATAGGAAATTGTAATTGGCTAAGGTATAAAGTTAATATAACGACTTTATGAGAAGTTGGTTATATTAGCTTTATGGAAAGATAACAAGAGAGATTTACTCTAAGTAAAATGAATAAGGATAAATGACTTGAATTAATGAAAGGAAAATTGATTTTAAGGCATCAATTGCCTAAGGTTTTAAAAGAAAAGAAGTCACTTGATTTAGAAGCCTAATTTTATTTCTAAAGGTATTGTGACTTGTCTTGAAAAATAATTGTGACTTGATACTACGGTTATTAGTATCTTGGAAGTTTTATATGGAAAAAAGGTCATTTTTAAAAGAGTGGAAGTATGTAGTACTTTGGGTTAAATTCTCGGATTTTTATAAAGACATGTTAGTGTCTTAAGTAAACTAAAATGAGAGTGTATATGAACAAGACTAATAAGAAGTTAGGGGATTTCTTAACTTGCTTATATATTGTATGATAAGCCGGTAGTGCTTATGTTATATATGATAAGCCGGTAGTGCTTATGGTATGTATGATAGTCGGTTTGTGCTAGTGGTATATTATTCATTACGGGGTCATTCCCCGGGTTTGTGGCATTTGCATATTCCGTGGATTTGCTACCCATGATGCGAGGAATACCTCATGCGGGTCCGTAAGGGCTTATGCGGGTGAAATAGTCCCATGCGGGGCGGATCAGTCCTATGCGAGGAATACCTCATGCGGGTCTACCACGACTGTCACGGCGGATCTGCTATCTGAGAATACCTCATGCGGGTCCACACGACCCGTGCGGGTGAAATAGTCCCAGGAGTAGGATTGCTTAATGATACTGCGGGCGGGTGGTCCTGTTTTGATCGTGAGCTTCCTATTTTAATGTTGTAAGTATACTTTTATTTACTCTCATTGTTAGTAAGGCACAGTGTACTGTAATTTGATTATCATACATGTCTCCGGCTTTGTTTTAGACTTATGATGTAATTACAGTATTTTCCAGTTTTACATACTTAGTACATATTGTGTACTGACCCCCTTCCTCGGGGCAGCGTTCATGCCGCAGGTAGGGGTAAGCAGGTGGTGGATCCTCATTCTTAGGATCACTGATAAGGTGTCAGAAGCTCCATTTCTCCAGAGGCTTGTCTTTTGGTACAATTTTTCCCTGATGTTGTAGATTTTATGTACATTCAGGGGTATGGCGTGGCCCTGTCCCTCCACAGTTGTTATTCTAAGTGCAGTAGTCACATTAGTAGTTTGGGCTATAAGAACAGAGTTATACTATTTTACTTTCGATATGTATATTTTATGGAAGGCGGCCTTATCGGTTAGCCCGTGATGTTTATTGTCTAAACATGTTATATGTTGTGTATGTTCATGGCTATTCTCACGATGTATACGAGCAGGTGCCCAGGTAGGACACGATCGCGGCCGGTCGGGTCGTGACAAAAGTGGTAACAGAGCCAGGTTAGTCCTCGGAAAGTGTCTACAGACCGTGTCTAGTAGAGTCTTAATTATCGGTGTGTTGTGCACCACATCTATAATCAGGAGGCTGTAGGACATTTAGGATTGGTTTCCATTCTTCTCTCTCTGAGATCGTGCATGTCACGACCCGACCGATCGCGCGGTGCCCATCGGGACACCACTGCATACATCAGAGAATAGCAGCGGAACATACAAACACATAACCTGTATAAGGTAAACATCACTGGCAAGCCGACAAAGCCGCCTTTCATAAAATAACTTAATCGAAAGTGAAACAGTACAACTTATTCTTACAGCCCAAACCACAAACGTGACTACAGACCTCTAGGAATAACATCTGTGACGGGACAGGGCCCCGCCATACCCCCTGAATGTACAACAGTCTACAACCTCAGGGAATCATACCAAAAGACAAAGCCTCCGGAGAGATGGAGCTTTCCAAGAACTGAACAGTGATCCTAAGAGTGCGGATCAACAGCTACGTATCTCGACCTGCGGCATGAACGCAGCCCCCCGAAGGAGGTCAGTACAACAGGTACCAAGTATGCGAAACTGAAAATACTGTAATGAAATCATAATAGTACATATAAAGCAGGAGACATGTATGCTAGCCAAACTACGATTACCACGACATATACGCGGCCGTGTCAAGTCGGGGACTCACGCCTAAGTCATCACTCAAATATAACCATAGGTCATGCCCATAATATCAATCATGCGTGGAATTCCTTCCTCATTTGCGCGATCTATGATATAACAAAACTAAAGTACACATGAACACTAGATCCCACTGTGTCATAAGAACCGTCTGCGAGCAGTCACGAAGGCATAGCTACGGATCCACCTGCATCCTCAACCGGCGGGCAAACGGCGAAGCTACGGATCCACGTGCAACAATACTAATTACGAAACCGCGAAGGCATAGCTACTAGATCCACTGCGTCCTCAATTGGCCGGGCAATCGAAAACCAACTACGAATCCGTACCAACAATACTAATTACACGAAACCGTGCGAGGCAAATGCGAAGGCATATCTACTAGATCCACCTGCGTCCTCAATTGGCCAAGGCACGAAGCCAACTACCGGATCCACGTACCAACAATACTAATTACACGAAAACCGTGCGAGGCAAGTGTCACGCCCGAACCGGGCCGTGTTGGTGCCTACAGGGCACCCTTCTACCTTAACAACTAAGCAAACTGCGGAAATTAAATATCACCCCTTATTTTTTTTTAAACCAACATACGTACAAGGGCAAAGCCGACAAGGCTGCCATATAATATACATAATAAAAGATACTACACTGCACATAAGTCCAATCCCACACATGAATACAGACCTCTAAGAGTTATACTGAACTATAACGGGACAAGGCCCCGCCGTACCATGCTTGTACAAAAGCATGTCTTGAAAGAACTTATACCAAAAGATAAACTCCTGAACAGAAGGAGCTATCCAACCCTCTGAGCAGGGTCCTACACCTGCCGATCACCACACTGCG
The DNA here is from genome assembly GCA_029844215.1 of Przewalskia tangutica. Classification (NCBI taxonomy): domain Eukaryota; kingdom Viridiplantae; phylum Streptophyta; class Magnoliopsida; order Solanales; family Solanaceae; genus Przewalskia; species Przewalskia tangutica. The sequence goes on along the minus strand of CM056720.1, from coordinate 106,403,556 downwards.
TACCTAAACCTGCGGCATGAACGCAGCCCCGAAGGTCGATCTGAAGAATGTACCAAGTATGTGGTGAAAAATCGTAATGAAATCATAACGGATAAACAAAGCAGAGACATTTATGATAGCCAACCTACGATTACACAACACATAGCGATCATAACAAGTCGGGACGATGCCTCAAGTCATTTCTAAATATAACCATGGGTCTCACGCGTAATATCAATCGGGCCCGTGGAATCCTTCCTGAAGCGATCCATGATATAATATAACACCAATAGGGATACATGAACACCAAGTCCCACGTGTCCTAAAAGCATGCGGGCGAAGTAGAAAACGGCGGTGGTATAACGTCTTGGGGTTTACCCCTCATTTATACTCTTACCCTGGAGAAGGTGGTAAAGCAGGGGGTATAGCGTCTTGGGGGTTTGCCCCTCATTTATACTCTTACCCTGGAGAAGGTGGTAAGCAGGGGGTATAACGTCTTGGGGGTTTACCCCTCATTTATACTCTTACCCTGGAGAAGGTGGTATAGCGTCTTGGGGGTTTACCCCTCACTTATACTCTTACCCTATCTCAAACGGCCGTCAAACAAAACATAACCACTACCATGTCTTTTATAATGATCCGGGAATTTAACCCAAGTACTACAAATAAAGGAAGCATACCCGTGGAATCCCACATCACTGTCGGTGCGTCCAAGTAACTTACATCAAGACAGCCGGCCCTCCAACCGAGAGTCGAGGCAACGTAATAAAACATAATACTTGCACTCAAAGGCTATCACCAGCACACATAGGCAATTCTCAATTAATCAAGCAAAAGTACTTATCAAGGCACACATAGAATAATTCTCAATTAACCAAGCCAAAGTACTTATCAAGGCACACATAGAATAATTCTCAATTAACCAAGCCAAAGTACTACGTACGTACATTCTTTTCAAAAGACTCTTTTTTATGTAAAACCCCAAGATACTAACACCCGTAGTATCAAGGTGTGTCTATTTTTCAAAGTAAGTTACTACACTTTTAGAAAACTCATTTCAAAGCTTGGAATCAAGTAACTTCAAATTTTCACAATCTAGGCAACTTATGCCTAATAATCAAAATAGACTACTTTCTAAACCTTCCATAAAGCCGTTATAACCAACTTCCCATAAAGTCGTTATAACCCTTTATGGTTTTTAGACAATTTCATTCTTTTTATAACCAAGAGACTTATACTTAAAACCAAGTATCACAAACTTTCAAATCAAGTTTCTTAACTTTCAAAATCCTTCAAGTCTCTAAATCTTAAGAAAACAAGTAGCTTATACTTATAAATCCCAAGTAACTCACACCTTTAAAACAAGTTACATCTCTTAAATCATGTCGTTTCTCCTCTTTTAAAACAATTAAGTAAATCACTCCTTTGACTCCCCCAAAGTCATTAAAACGACCATTAGGTTTTGGAACTAAGGCACTAGCCAAAAGGTTTGGAAACCACTTCCTTTTCAAGACTCCATGTACTTTAAGCAAAATACTTTCACTCTTAAGAATCCAAACTCCACTAAGGCAATGGATTATACAACTTACAATTTAAACATCAAAGTACAATCAAGGAATAGATCATTTAAGGAGTAGAACTTACTTTTTTATCTTAAGGAATCATGCTAGAAGGGGAGATAGTTCACATACCTTTTCGGCTAAATCCACAAGCTAAGCCGAATACGCCGTACGTAGAAGTGTCAAACTATAATGGTCACAACAAGATTATCAACTTCTAGTCTCTAACGTAGAATAATACTAAGTATACGGTCTCTAATTCTACGGAAAATCGGGCAGCACTTCCTTTGTTTCTACTCACTTTGCCACCTTTTTCAAGGTCGAATACAATAACCAACACGCCATATTTAAGGCTCAAAACAATCAACCAAACAAAGGGGATTACATGCCTTACAATACGTGTAAAATTCCGCCCCACAATTAATACGAAGTAGTTCCATATTCAAGCCATTCTTGGCCAACAACATAACCAACAACTCAAAGTCTTTTCCAATCCTTTTTCCAATTCCAAGTTCTAAGGTCTAACTTGTTATATAGTCATAAACAACTTCAACTACTACAATTTCCTTCTTTATACAACATGCGACGACTTAAACTAATAATCGACTTGAATTGTAATCTTAAGGTTAAACATGCTAGTTTTCGGATTAGGGTTCCAATATCCAATATACTTATCAAACTTCATACTATATAACTCATGCTTGCTAATATCCATAGCTACAACAATAAGTAAGTCTTAACTACTAAAACGACAAAATTTATACCATTACAAGCCCTTAAAATTTCCAAGATTCAAAGTCGCTCCTTAGCAAATTCTTAGCTCATTTCCTTATGTTCCAATCCGCTCCAAGCACTCCTTAGAAGCCTATGAAGAACCCATCTTCAAGTTCCAATTTCAAAGTTGAAGAACTCCTAAGTTTCCGCCTTGCGACTAATACAACGCAGTTTTCAGAAATCTTTCTATTGAGATATCCTTACAATACCCTTAGGGACATTGGGTTTAAGTCTTGTGAACAATGGAACAAAATTACAAAATTTTCCGGTGTGGACATGGGTGAACAGGAAGCTCGTGTGTGAAGAACAAGGTGTGTGATTTTTTTCTCAGTGTTAGAAGAGCTTTTCTTGCACTAGCTTAGTATATAAAACATATTGGAGGGCTTAGATTAACACACTTGTGGGCTAGGATGAAGAACAATTAATGTAAAGCCAAGTGGACAAGTTGACTTGGTCAACAATCTCATGCTTTGAAGACTTATCTTCCAAGATGGTCAATGACCATATTACCCCTATTATTTTCATCCAAGACCACATGTGGGGGTGCCACGTGTCGCCCTCTCATTCATCCATAAAAATCTGTAACCCTCGTGGGCCATAAAATGTAAAATTCCTCGGGTGGGCCCAGCGTGATAAATCCGTAAATATAAATTTTCATAAGGTTAAGAGTTCCACACTCTTCAAATAATGCACTTTGAGAATCCAATTCTCAACAACGAACATTTTTCCTTTCCGACGTTCGGAAGATTTTTCCGCCGGAAAAACAATTCTTCCTTTCGTACTAATTTCCAAGTCTTGATTCCTTACGTACATTCTCTTATACAAGTCCTGGACTTACGGGGTGTAACATTCTTCTCCTCTTAGAAACATTCGTCCCCGAATGTTCTTAGTCGGTTGTCAGGCTATACAAACTCCGGCACAATCTCTATACTATGCCTATCAATCAATACTTCCACAAGACTAACAATGCCACACATGGCCACCACAACATACGTAAACATATCAATGGACCTTCCGTCTGCGACCCCTCCTCACAAAACTCAAAGGTTACAGTCTTCTAAAACACGGGATCCTTAGAGGTTCCTTTCTTTCCTTACTTGTCATACTTTCTCGTACTTTCAAACTTATCTAGTACACGTACAAAATCTCAAATATTGTTTCTGTTCTCCAATCTTTGGAGTTACTATCCAAACTTGGCCATATTGTTACTTACTTTCCCGTTAAGGCTCTTACCGGTCCTTACGACTGATTAGGTGGGCACGTCCACAAACTTCATTACAACGATCAACTAGACTTGGGCCTTGCATCCTCGGGACCCTACCACATAACGGGACCATTTCTAACTGACATCACCCCATTCCACACTATCGGTTGACCCGAAATGAGTCCATAACCTGACTCATCGTCACTCTTAACTTCTTATTCTTAGTCTGAATAAATCATTCTCTTAGCTCAAGGTACTTCTCACCCTATCCTCCCATTCACTAGGGTTCGTCACATAAGCCAAAAGTATTTCTCACACATCCTTCCCTATCGGTCTTACACTGTTATTATGGGGTAACTACAACTTGTGAACTCTACACAACTATAGTCTCAGTTCACTTATCATTCTTGTCAACATTCTTAACTTTTCACTTTACTAATCAAAGTATTCCTACCTGCTGGGTACTATCACTTACAGCTGCTAGCAACAAAGGAAAACATATATGCTAGGCGAAATCGAATCTATCAATGCACGTATTATTCAAAAGAATCGAGATATACACGTAACCCGTGCGATGTCGCCTCTGATCCTATCCGATGAGTCACGTCATCTCTGCGGTTGAAGGACGCGAACTATAAACTCCACCACGACCTCTACCACGGTGGTGGCGTCCGAACACTCGCCTGGGGGCCTTGCAGTGCGGAGGAAAGAGAATCAACCATCGGCCTCATAGGCTGAGCCACCTCACCGGTGCTCTTTCTAAAAGGAAATACCCTCCGAATATGGCCCGGACGGCCACAACAAAAACAAACACCTGTGCCATAACGGAATTTCCCGAATGGCTACACCATCGATGCTGAGGAATAGGTGGCCTCGGCAGAAAGTCCTCTGCTCCTCGAGAACCTCGACCCACGGAGCTTGGACGGCTCTTAAATACCTTGTGGGTACAATATCCCACAGTGAGCTGGGGGTATGTCTTGGGTAGGTGGGACGAATATCTCACTCATTCTTGAAATTTGCTCGTCCAAAAACTCAGGATAACCAACGGTCTAGCCTCTTCTGATCTCGCGTTGGCCCTCTACCCTCTGTACACACATGCATGCTGGCCAAATAACCTCCTGTGATGAAACTTGTTATACCCGTATTTCGGTATATGCGTGGGGCGTGCGTAGAAAATTTGAACTTGAGAATTAGGCTTGGCGAAATTTATTTGTTCACAACACGATTAAGTCGTTTTCGACGAAAGCGTTTTCACACTTTCGTAGGGAAAATTCCGGCTATGTCATTTTATTTTTGCGGATTTTTCCGAGAGGCGAAACATTTTGGACCAACAAGAGGCGCGCCTTGGCACCTCTCATTGGTGGCGGTAGAGTGGGCGAAATGGTGACTATTTTGTCAAGTAGTTGGTAGGATATTTTGTGTGTAGTTGGTTAAGGTGCACTTGGCAAGATCTTGGCCCTACACTTGCCTTGCACTTGGCAAGATCTTGGCCATTGGTTGGCCTTTGCTGAACTATAAATACCCACTTTGAAGACTAATTCATCCACAAGTGCCTAAGTCTTGAAAGCTTCTTCCTCCCTTAGTGTAGTGTCTTGGCGAGAGCCCTCTCCCCCTTGGCGAGAGTTCCCCACAGTGGGGTAGGCGAGGTAGCCACCACTCCTTGGGGTGCTAGCAGTGGGGTACCCACTAGCCTAGTTGTTTTAGTATAATACCCCTCTTGGTAGAAATACTCTCAAAAGTATTGTTATAATGCCCAAATTACCTTAGTAGTATACCTTGTAGTATTCTAAGGTTATACCTATCTGAAAAGCCCGGAAATACTATTACACTTCCGTCTGTCACAAAACCGAAACCCTAGGAAAATCTCCATAGTCAGTTGGAGTATTGTGTAGAAGTTGGTTAGAACTTCTAAGGGTGGTTTAGAAGCGGGTTGGGCGCTCGGAGTTGGAGCTAAGCGATTGCCCGGGATCGACTTTATACTTGGATAATTATGGGCTTATCGAGGTAAATATCTTGTCCTCTATTGTAATTGGAAATTACATGATTGTTAGACTATATAGTTGAAGTATACTATATATAGAACTGAGCGTTGTTGTCGGCAATGTCTTTGGACTTAAGCTGAATAATTAGAAACCTTTTGAAAGAAAATCTTGAATTTTTACATAGGGTGTATTCTGATGAACCTTGTGTAGCTTTTACGTGAGGTAGAATTGTACGTCCGGTTAGATGTATGAACCCACTGGTTGGCTTGATAGCCGGCCCAGATAGAGAGGAGATTTCTGTTGCGGGGAAGTCTTTGCGAATTTTACGTAGAATGTTCTGCGAAGGGATCTAAATGTTAATAAAGCGCCTTGTGGCCTTATAGGTTGAAGTACTACGTGGCGCGATCTCGGCTAAGGAGTAGCGACGGTTTGAAGTACTTGGAGCGTTTTGCTATTAGTCGATACTCGTCGCGAGGTATGTGAACCTCTTCCATCTCTTCTAGCATGATATGTGTATAACTATGTAGTGCGGTGAGCGTACGTGTGTTAAAAGTATTTGATTGGTTTAAAATATAAAGTGTTATAACGGCTTTATGGGAAGTTGGTTATATGACTTTATGTAGGTAAGAAAATACTTTGTGGTTTTAAAGGTAAGCGATTTGAACTATAATCGGCTTGTTATGTGATAATAAAGAACTTGAAGTATTTCAAAAGATTTTTGAAAGCTTAAGAGTTATACTAGCTTCATGGGAAGTTAGGTATAACGGCTTAAGAATGTTTTACTGATTTCGGAAATCAGGATGTGTATCGACAAACCACTGCAGCGTTAATAAAAGGAAATGTTTTGACTAATTAAGTAGTAATAAAAACAGTAGAAACTTCCATCTGCATAGAAGCTAAGATAAGACAAAATGATATTACATTTCCTAGATCATGGCTGCTTTAATAAGATTGATTATGGACAAGAATAACCTACTCACATATAAGGCCTATGTTTCTCAGATTGTTTTAAAAGAGAATTATTATATTAAGTAGTTAATAATATGAATTACGAAACCTTTCGAAAATGAGAAACTTGAACGTTTGAAAAATAATGTTGTTACTCGACTTTACAAAGTAAGTGTTTTGGTTTACTTTAAAAAGATAGTCACTCTATTTTATACTACGGGTATTGTGTGACTTACGTGAGCAAGCGGATCTTTTAAAAGAGTTAACGTATAAGTACTTTGGGGATAAAACCCGATCTTGTTAATCATATAGTAGAAAGTGCCTTGTGTGTATAACTTGATTATGTTGGGTTGTGATAGCCTTGTTATTCTGTCTTGTTGATTTGTTAAGTAAGCATGCTAGGATCTACGTGTGTTAGTATCTTGTGATGTTTTGTGTAAAGGGGTGTTCCTGCTTGCTTAAAGTTGTTTAACTATCGGTAGATGTATTGGTATTGTACCACTCGCCTTGACTTGTTTAGGAGGTTAAGGCGCCTCCGACGCGGGGTAGACTTCGGGCGGGTCGATGGACTATGATTCGAGAATACCTCATGCGAGTCGGGGGCCTATGCGGAGCTACGAGTTCGGGTTAGTGTCGTCCTTTATGGGCATGCGGTCCGTGTGGCCATGCGGTGCGAAGTCGGGGCGATCTTGGGAGTAGCTACCCTCGATGCGAGGGAATACCTCATGCGGGCGATGAGATTGGCCTATGCGAGTGCGGGAAGTTCGGGGCTTGGCGCGCATTAGATCTGCGGGCAAGTGGCGGCTTTGATCATGTGACGGTCTAGACATATCTTATGATCTGATTCATGACCTTGTTGGTCTTGTGGGTGTTAGTAGTCGGCTATGCCTTACGTACTTACCGTCACGGTGTTATTAGAACGCAGTGGGGCACGGTGTTCATGTGTTTCCTTGGTGCTTTTATATCATAAACTGCCGGCAGTGAGGAAGGTATTCCACGGGCATGATTGATGTTGTGGGCGTGAGACCCATTATTATATTTGAGTAATGACTTGAGGGCGTGAGTCCCTGACTTGATATGACTGCTTGTTATTGTGAACTGTAGTTTTGTTATCATACATGTCTCCTGCTTTATATAGACTACTATGATTCCATTTACAGTATTTTCAGTTTCACATACTTGGTACTGTTATCTTGACCTCGCCCGAGAAGCTGCGTTCATCTGCGAGTTGAGGTACACGATCGTTGATCCTAGCTTCGGTCCTGATTCGGCGTATGGAAGCCGTTTCTCAGGAGGCTTATCGGTGGTATATTCCCTATCGTAATAGGTGTTTACATTCGGGGTTTGGCGGGGCCACTGTCGCCGTTGTTGTCATATCATTTCTTAAGTGCATGAAATCTTGTTGTGGCGGGGTTTGTAAAAAGGATTTAACTGTTCATTTGTAAAAGTTGTTATTTATATATATGCGAAAAGGCAAGTTTTCCTCGATTCTTGTTTTTGTACTTCATTTGTTTCATGTATATGTTTTATGTTATTGATTACTCGATGTATCACTAGGGTGCGGGGTAAGGCACGATCACGGGCCGAGTTCGGTCGTGACAAAAGTGGTATCGAGCGATTAATCCTCGGAAAGTGTCTACCAAGTATCGATGAAGTCTTGATTATCGGTGTGTTGTGCACCACATCAATGTCGAGGAGGCTATAGGTATTTAGGATTGGTTTCTATTCTTCTCACTCTGAGATCGTGCCTTAGAGTTGTGTTGTAAGTTGGACCCTCCGCGAAATTATTTCCACTTATCGTTATGCCTCGCGTAGGGCAAACCGGGCCCGGGAGGGCAAAGCGTAGGAGGCTGCAGTAGAGTTCGAGAGGGTTCACATGCCCAATCATCACTGAGTTAGGTGCCGTTCGAGGATTTCTGCGACATCACTAGCCCCGTAAAGTTTAGCACGGCGGCGGTTCCCTCTGCGGCCATGATATTTGAACCGGTTCCACGACCGAGAGCAGAGAATATAGATGCGAAAAGACAACCTGTTACTAGCTATGGATTTGGCTACGAGAGTATACCGATGTCTGCGCGAGCCTTGATGAATATCAACGAGAAGGTTGTGCGAAAGTAATTCTTCAAGTCGGGCTTGAGCATGGCACGTATGCGGGCTTATGCGCGTGGCCAGAAGCGTAGAGATCGGCGGGTTAACGAAGGGCGGCGAGAAGAGGGCGAGCGGCAAGGTCCTTTAGTAACTTTTGGCGAGTCGCCTCGTGAATTAGATTATGCACATCCACGATCAGCGAGTCCTCGCGAATTTCGGGGCGTTCGGGGTATGCGGGAGTTGGTCGAGCTCGAGCTTCGGTTCCGGCTACGTAGGTTCGACCATCCGGATTGAGTTTTCTCGGTGTTCACAATGTGAGCGTCGTCGGGAATGTCGTCTTTTAGTTGTGCGTGTTGTACTATGACCGTCGAGTGCATTGTCGAAAGAGTGTCCTTGCGAGAGGACTTAGCCTTGAGGATCGGTGGGTAGTTTGTCATCTTCCCAGTTATCGCCTGCAGGCGGGTTTGATTGGAGCGATTAAGGGAGTGAAGCGGTGAATCTGAGATAGATCTTTAACCTGCAGGGTTTAGTATGTGTGATAAGGTGAGTATACCTTAAGGGTTATATTCGATAGCATTGTGTAAATGGTGATTAGAAATCTTGGTTAGTTAACCAAGTAAGATTTGGGGATAGAGAAAGTGTGAGCCTTAGAGTTTTATACGTAGAGACCTTAGAGGTAAGGCCGTCTCGAGTAAAGGCGTATGTTTATGTTTGACCCTTATAGGAGTGCATAGTGCACGTGAGCTATGTTCTGGGATAAGTCACGAGTAGTGTGGCATGACAGAGGGTAGTTGAGCTAAGAAGACCGCTAGGTTTCGTAGCGTGATTAGTGAGAGTTTTCCTTGAGAGCTAGCGTTTGTGGCGTTCTTGGGTCGGGTTGAGGCCACGTCTTGGGTCAACCGCGGCAGGTTTGGTGGTGGGGTCGGTTGTGGTGGTCCCTTGTGATAGGTCACGAGGTGTTAGGCGAGTTTAGTTAATCAGCGTGCGATTTCATGAATCGTTCGACCGATGGTTGGGCGAGGAGGTCGGCCGTGTTGTCTTCTAGCAAAGGCGTGTACTCGGCGAGAGGTTATGCGTGATGATATATCGAGAAAAGTTGTAAGGCTGCACGGTGCCTACCTTCACCTTATGTCGACAGTGGAGCCAGTTGCATTTGTTTCTTTTCTAGAGGTTTTACGAGCAAGGTTAGGAACTCGAGTAAGTCTCGAATCACATTCGCCTCGGGCGGTGTTTGGATTTGATGATAGTTGCGAGAATTGTTGTCTCTGTTGAAGGAGTGTTTAAGCTACCATTTCGGTGTTCGGATGTCGCCTTATGAAGCCTTGTAGGCGGATGTGTGAGTCGCCGGTCGATTGGTTCGATGTTGGCGAGATTGAGATAGTTGGTTGAGCTTGTTCCGGTAATGTGGATAGAGTAAAGCTTGTCTAGAAGAGGTTACGGCGGCTCGGAGAAATCGTGCGGATAATCGGCGGCGCTTAGAGTTGAGTTGTGGTCGGTCTTCTTGAAAGTACCACCGGGGTGGGTGTGGCGAGTTTTGGAAGACAGAGGAACTTAGCGAGTTACTTTGGGCCTTTGAGTCCATGTGAAGAATAGGCGGGTTGCTATATGTTAGCTTTGCCGTCGACTTAGGAAGCGGTATGTCGGTCTTTCGTATTGTTATGATCGGGAAAGTATCGGAGATCCATCAGTGTTCGATTAATGATGACCACGTTAGAGATAGTAACGAGTTTGAGCGAAGCGATATCGAGTTTGGGTGTAAGGCAACGCGATGATCGCATGCGATCCGGTACCATTTGTTGGGTCGCTGAGAAGGTTTATGCCTCGGGCAAAGTGACAAAAGTGGTATCATGTGGTAAGAATTCGAGTGTACGAGAAAGTGCGACACGTAAGGGAAGAAGCGGCGTGTATGGCGGCGTAGATGTGATCATTTCTTTTGTGAGAAAGTGCGAAGAAATTATATTTTAGACCCTTGGATGGGGCGTTTGTGATGTTAGAGGTGTGTCCTCGTGGACTTGAAGGTAAGTACTTTGCGCAAGTTGGTTAAAGTGGCCATGCGTGGCGAGTTGTTTTAAATAAGTATAGCGGTGAGGACTATCTGCGGCGTTTGTTTTGAGACTTTGAAGGAACATTGGAACGAATGTTTCTAAGGAAGGAGAATGTTATACCGTATTTCAGTATATGCGTGGGGCGTGCGTAGAAAATTTGAACTTGAGAATTAGGCTTGGCCGAAATTTATTTGTTCCTGACACGATTAAGTCGTTTTCGGCGAAGCGTTTTCCACGACTTCGTAGGGAAAATTCGGCTATGTCATTTTTATTTTTGCGGATTTTTCCGAGGCGAAACATTTTGGACCAACAAGAGGCGCCATGGCACCTCTCATTGGTGGCGGTAGAGTGGGCGAAATGGTGACTATTTTGTCAAGTAGTTGGTAGGATATTTTGTGTGTAGTTGGTTAAGGTGCACTTGGCAAGATCTTGGCCTACACTTGCCTTGCACTTGGCAAGATCTTGGCCATTGGTTGGCCTTTGCTGAACCTATAAATACCCCCTTTGAAGACTAATTCATCCACAAATTGCCTAAGTCTTGAAAGCTTCTTCCTCCCCTTAGTGTAGTGTCTTGGCGAGAGCCCCTCTCCCCCATGGCGAGTTCCCCACAGTGGGGTAGGCGAGGGTAGCCACCCCCTCCAGGGTGCTAGTAGTGGGGTACCCCACTGCTAGTTGTTTCGTATAATACCCCTCTTGGTAGAAATAATCTCAAAAGTATTGTTATAATGCCCAAATTACCTTAGCCAGTATACCTTGTAGTATTCTAAGGTTATACCTATCTGAAAAGCCCGGAAATACTATTACACTTCCGTCTGTCACAAAACCGAAACCCAGGAAAATCTCCATAGTCAGTTGGAGTATTGTGTAGAAGTTGGTTAGAACTTCTAAGGGTGGTTTAGAAGCGGGTTGGGCGCTCGGAGTTGGAGCTAAGCGATTGCGGGATCGACTTTATACTTGGATAATTATGGGCTTATCGAGGTAAATATCTTGTCCTCTATTGTAATTGGAAATTACATGATTGTTAGACTATATAGTTGAAGTATACTATATATAGAACTGAGCGTTGTTATCGTGATGTCTTTGGACTTAAGCTGAATAATTAGAAACCTTTTCGAAGAAAATCTTGAAGCTTGTTTTTACATGGGGTGTATTACTGATGACCTTGTGTAGCTTTTACGTGAGGTAGAATTGTGCGTCAGGTTAGATGTATGAACCCCACGGTTGGCTTGATGGCGGCCAGATAGAGAGAGGAGATTTCTGCTGTTGCGGGGAGGTCTTGCGAATTTTACGTAGAATGTTCTCTGAAGGGATCTAAATGTTAATAAGCGCCTTGTGGCCTTATAGGTTGAAGTACTACGTGGCGCGATCTCTTGGCTAAGGAGTAGCCGGCGGTTTGAAGTACTTGGGCGTTTTGCTATTAGTCGATACTCGTCGCGAGGTATGTGAACCTCTTCCTATCTCTTACAGCATGATATGTGTATAACTATGTAGTACGGTGAGCGTACGTGTGTTAAAAATATTTGATTGGTTTAGAATATAAAGTGTTATAACGGCTTTATGGGAAGTTGGTTATATGACTTTATGTAGGTAAGAAAATACTTTGTGGTTTTAAAAGGTGGCGATTTGAACTATAATCGGCTTGTTATGTGATAATAAAGAACTTGAAGTATTTCAAAAGATTTTTGAAAGCTTAAGAGTTATACTAGCCGTGGGAAGTTAGGTATAACGACTTAAGAATGTTTCTTGATTTGAAATCGGGATGTGTATCGACAAACCAACTGCGGCGTTAATAAAAGGAAATGTTTTGACTAATTAAGTAGTAATAAAAGCATTAGAAACTTCCATCTGCATAGAAGCTAAGATAAGACAAAATGATATTACATTTCCTAGATCATGTTTGCTTTAATAAGATTGATTATGGACAAGAATAACCTACTCACATATAAGGCCTATGTTTCTCAGTTGTTTTAAAGAGAATTATTATATTAAGTAGTTAATAATATGAATTACGAAACCTTTGAAAATGAGAAACTTGAGCGTTTGAAATTAGGCAAACTTGAGCGTTTGGAAAATAATGTTGTTACTCGACTTTACAAAGTAAGTGTTTTGGTTTACTTTAAAAGATAGTCACTCTATTTTATACTACGGGTATTGTGTGACTTCTGTGAACGAAACGGATCTTTTAAAAGAGTTAACGTATGAAGTACTTTGGGGATAAAAACCCGATCTTGTTAATCATATAGTAGAAAGTGTCTTGTGTGTATAACTTGATTATGTTGGGTTGTGATAGCCTTGTATCTTTTGTTGATTTGTTAAGTAAGCATGCTAGGATGCTACGTGTGTTAGTATCTTGTGATGTTTTGTGTAAAGGGTGTTCCCTCGGCTTGCGCTTAAAGTTGTTTAACTATCAGCGATGTATTGGTATTGTACCACTCTCCTTGACTTGTTTAGGAGGTTAAGGCGCCTCCGTCACGGGGTAGACTTCGGCGGTCGATGGACCTATGATTCGAGAATACCTCATGCGAGTCCCGGGGGCTATCGCGAGCTACGAGTTCGAGTTAGTGTCGTCCTTTATGGGCATGCGGTCCATGTGGCCATGCGGTGCGAAGTCGGGGCGATCTTGGGAGTAGCTACCCTCGATGCGGGAATACCTCATGCGGGCGATGAGATTGGCCTATGCGGGCTGCGGGAAGTTCGAGGCTTGGCGCGCATTAGATCTGCGGGCAAGTGGCGGCTTTGATCATGTAATGATGCAGACATATCTTATAATCTGATTCATGACCTTGTTGGTAATGTGGGTGTTAGTAGTCGGCTATGCCTTCGTACTTACCCCGTACGGTGTTATTAGGCCACAGGTGGGGCCTGGTGTTCATGTGTGTTTCCTTGGTGCTTTTATATCATAAACTGCCGGCAGTGAGGAAGGTATTCCACGGGCATGATTGATGTTGTGGGCGTGAGACCCATTATTATATTTGAGTAATGACTTGAGGGCGTGAGTCCCTGACTTGATATGACTGCTTGTTATTGTGAACTGTAGTTTTGTTATCATACATGTCTCCTGCTTTATATAGACTACTATGATTCCATTCTGATATTTTGATTTCACATACTTGGTACTGTTATCGACCTCCTTGAAGCTGCGTTCATCTGCGAGTTGAGGTACACGATCGTTGATCCTAGCTTCGAGTCCGCAGTTCAGCGTATGGGAAGCCGTTTCTCGGAGGCTTATCGGTGGTATATTCCTGTCGTAATAGGTGTTTACATTCGGGGTTTGGCGGGAATACTGTCCCATTGTTGTCATATCATTTCTTAGAAGTGCATGAAATCTTGTTGTGGCGGGGTTTGTAAAAAGGATTTAAGCATTCATTTGTAAAAGTTGTTATTTATATATATGCCGAAAGACAAGTTTTCCTCAATTCTTGTTTTGTACTTCATTTGTTTCATGTATATGTTTTATGTTCATTGATTACTCACGATGTTGTATCACTAGGGTGCCGGGTAAGGCACGATCCACGGGCCCAGTTCGGTCGTGACAAAGCTATGCACCGCATTATCTTGGTCAATAACATAGCGCTTCCCTCGTGACCTATAGTATTCTCTGGCGGCGGAGGCGGTGTTAGGGCCTCGAAAACTGTATGAGATGAACTCGCCCATTGCGGAACAACATCCGGTATACCACAGGCATAAGCCCTATCAACTCTCTGAGTCGACTAGTAGCTCACTGCTACTCTTTGCCTACAGGCGGTTGTTGCTCGCTTTGAGGCATAACTGTAACACAAAATTACGTCAGAGAGGAATTATCTTACTAACACAGCTCTAGGGAACGATCTTAGAGTGAGAAGGATAAAAACCAACTCCTAAATGTCCTGTAGCCTCATGTTTATGGGTGTGGCGCGCAACACCGATAATCAAGACTCTACTAGACACGGCTGTAGACACTCAGGGGTATTTGCTCACGATACCACTCTGTCACGCCCGAACCGGGCGTGGTGGTGCCTACACAGGCACCGCCACCTTAACAACTAAGCAATGCGAAATTAAATATCACCCCTTTTTTTAAACCAACATACGTCTGAGGCAAAGCCACAAGTGCCGTATAATATACATAATAAAAGACACTACCTGCAGCGTGAGTCCAATCCGACATGAATACATACCTCAAGAGTTATCTTGAACTATGACGGGACAAGGCCCCGTACCCATGCGTACAAAAGCACATGTCTTGAAAGAACTTATACCAAAAGATAAACTCGAGCGAAGGAGCTATCGAAAACTACGGCGGTCCTACACTGCCGATCACCACACTGGCGTACCTAAACTGCGGCATGAGCGCCCCGAAGGAGGTCGGTCTGAAGAATGTACCAAGTATGTGAAGGTGAAAAATGCGTAATGAAATCATAACGATCTAAACAAAGCAGGAGACATGTATGATAGCCAACCTACGATTACCAACATGCGATCATAACAAGTCGAGGGCGCGTGCCTCAAGTCATTTCTAAAATATAACCATGGGTCTCACGCCCGTAATATCAATCATGCGTGGAATCCTTCCTCGCCGGCGATCCATGATATAATATAACACCAATAGGCATACATGAACACCAAGTCCCTGTGTCCTTAAAGCATGCGGGCAGTAGGAAAAGCGGCGGTGGTATAACGTCTTGGGGTTTACCCTCATTATACTCTTACCACGGAGAAGGTGGTAAGCGGGGTATAACGTCTTGGGGTTTACCCTCATTTATACTCTTACCGGAAGGTGGTAGCGGGGGTATAACGTCTTGGGGTTTACCGCCGTTTATACTCTTACCACGGAGAAGGTGGTATAACGTCTTGGGGGTTTACCCCTCACTTATACTCTTACCCTATCTCAACCGGCCGTCAAACAAAACATAAGCACTACCATGTCTTTTATAATGATCCGGGAATTTAACCCAAGTACTACAAATAGCAGGCATGCGTGGAATCCAGCATCAGCCGGTGCGTCGAGTAACTTCTGACAAGACGGTGACCACTCCAACTGAGAGTCGCGGCAACGTAATAAAACATAATACTTGCACTCAAAGGCTATCACCCGGCACGTAGGAAATTCTCAATTAATCAAGCCAAAGTACTTATCAAGGCACACATAGAATAATTCTCGATTAACCAAGCCAAAGTACTTATCAAGGCACACATAGTGTTATACCGTATTTCGGTGTATGCGTGGGGCGTGCGTAGAAAGTTTGGGCTTTAAAAGTGGCTTGGCGATTTTACTTTGTGCACAACACGGTTAGAGTCGTTTTTAAAGCGTTTTACATAACTTGCGAAGGAAAATTCGGCTATGTCATTTTTAATTTTTGCGGATTTTTCCGAGAGGCGAAACATTTTGGACCAACAAGAGGGCGACACTTGGCACCTCTCATTGGTGGGCTTTGGGGCGCAACATGGACGATTTCCTTGACATTTTTGTCAAGTAGTAGGTAGGATATTTTGTGGTAGATGGATAAGGTGCACATGGATGAATCTTGGCCTACACTTGCCTTGCACTTGGCATGATCTTGGCCGTTGGTTGGCTATAAATACCCCTTTGAAGACTTCTTCATCCATTCCTAAACTTTCCTAAGTCTTGAGAGCTTCCCACTTTGTGTGGTGTTCTCGTCCTCCCCTTGTGAGGCCCATGGCCGAGAGCCCCTCCACCCTTGGCAGAGTACCCAGTGGGGTTGGCGAGAGTATACCCCTTTATGTGGTGTTGTCTCGTATAAATACCCACTCTTGGTAGAAATACTCTCAAAGTATTGTTACTATACCCAAATTTCCTTAGCGTATACCTTGTAGTATTCCAAGATTACACTTATCTGAAAAGCCGAAATACTATTATACTTCCCTTGATCCACAAAAGCGAAACCCTAAGGAAAATCTCCATAGTTGGTTGGAGTATTAAGAAGAAGTTGCGTAGAACTTCTAAGGGTTGTTTGGAGCGGGTTGGAGCACCGGAGTAGGAGCTAAGCGTTGCTCAGGATCGACTTTATACTTGGATAATTTTGGGCTTATCGAGGTAAACATTCTTGACC
The DNA here is from genome assembly GCA_029844215.1 of Przewalskia tangutica. Lineage (NCBI taxonomy): Eukaryota > Viridiplantae > Streptophyta > Magnoliopsida > Solanales > Solanaceae > Przewalskia > Przewalskia tangutica. The sequence continues at coordinate 106,386,927 of CM056720.1, read as the reverse complement.
TTCTGTTGTAATTGAAAATTACATGTTGTAGGAATATATAGTTGAAGTATACTATATATAGAACTGAACATAGTTGTCTTGGCAATGTCTTTTGACTTAAGCTGAATTTAAAGAAGAGAATTGTACTTACATGGGTGTATTCAGATGAGACTTGTGAAGTTTGTGGGTAGGAAGGGCTGCCCAAATTTCCGTAGAATCTTGTATCTAGATTTATTCTACTGAGTAGTCTAGACTTTGATAGACTTGTATAACCTTTATAGGTTGAATGTTCTGTGAGTAGCATGTGCTACTTGAAAGGTGGACAAGGCTAAGCGGGTTATAAGCGAGTGGGCGTTTTGCTAATAGTCGATAATCGTCGCGGTATGTGATTCTTCCTATCCTCTTGAGCATGATATTTTAAAGAATATATATATAGTACGGTAGACGTACGTGTGTTAACTGAATAATAATTACGGCAATGTCTCCGGACTTAAGCCTGAATAATATTGAAGTTTTTCAAAAGAATACTGAATCATTTTAATTAAAGAGTAATACTTGGTTTTAAAAGCTTAAGAGTTATACTAGCTTTATGGAAAGTTAGGTATAACGGCTTAAGAGGGATAAAAAGAATGATTTATTGATTTAAGAAGTTAAGAGACTTGATCTAAAAAGATAAGAGACTTGACTTAATTGAATTTTGTTAAAAAGTGTGAAACCTCATTCGTGAGTAATGAGTACTTGGTTTTCAAAAGGAATTATGTTTTACTGATTTCGGAAATCAGAATAAGTATCGAACAAACCACAGCAACGCTAATAAAGGGAAATGTTTTGACTAATAAAGTATTATTAAAACCAGTAGAAACTACCATCTTCATAGAAGCTAAGATGACAAAAAATGATATTACATTTCCTAGATCATGGCTGTTGTATCAAGATTTTTATGAACAAGAATAACCTACTCACACATAAGGTATATATTTCTCAAATTGTTTTAAAGGATTAAAACTATGAACTACAAACCTTTCGAAAATGAGAAACTTGAGTAATTGAAATTAGGCAAACTTGGAACGTTTGGAAAAGAATGTTGTTACTTGATTTTACAAAGAGAAGTGTTTGATTTACTTCAAAAGATAATCACTCTATTTTCATATACTACGGGTATTGTGTGACTTTTGTGAAAGTAACGTATCTTTTAAAGAGTTAATGTATGAAGTACTTTGGGGATAAAAACCCGATCTTGTTAATCATATAGTAGAAAGTACCTTGTGTGTATAACTTGATTGTGTTGGTTTGTGATAGCCTTGTAATACTTTTTTGTTAACTTGATAAGTAAACATGTTAGGATGCTACGTGAGTTAGTATCTTGTGATGTTTGTGTAAAGGGGTTTTCCCTTGTTGTGCTTAGGTTGTTTAACGATACGCTGTTATGTTAGTATTATATCACTCATGATTAGGGGTTAAATTTGCCCTCCGTGCGGGGTAGACTTCGGTAGTCTGTGTGACCTATGATTCGAGAATACCTTATGCGGGTCTGTGTGGCCTATGCGGAACTGCGGGAGTTCTAGGTGTCACGACCCGATCCCGGGCCCGTGACTGGTGCCTTACCCCGGGCACCCTAGTGATACAACATCAGAGAAAACCAACGGAATATAAAACTTAAACAAGAAACAAGATATACGATCATAAGCAGACGACAAGCGGTTACCTTCAATAAAATATATATAAACAACTCTTTCAAAGCGAGCAGTTTAATCCTTTTACAAGCCACACTTGCTGATACTACAGACCTCTAGAGTTTTTATACAACATGGCGGGGCGGGGCCCGTCATACCTGAATGTACAAGAACCTACAACTCGAGTAGCATGCAAAAGATAAGCCTCGGAGAAGCGGAGCTTCCCAATCTGTTGGCGTGATCCATGGCGAGGATCCACTACCGATGTACTCTACTGCGGCATGAGCGCGGCCCCGAAGAGAGTCGATCTGGCAGTACCAAGTATGGCGAAAAATCGTAAATGAAATCATAACGATCTTATATAAAAGCAGGAGACATGTATGATAACAAAACTACGATTCACAACATAAGCGATCATGTCAAGTCGGGGACTCACGCCTCAAGTCATCACTCAAATATAACTATGGGTCTCACGCCCAACATCAATCATGTTCGCATTATGGCGCGTGCCGGAAGTGCGCCGGTGTAGACATGTCCGTGATGCAACACTAATAACTATGCCGTGGCGCGTGCGGAGTGCGCCGGTGTAGACCGTCCATGTGGCGTGCTGCAATAATAACAATGCCCGGCGCCACGTGCCGGAGTGCGCCGGTGTAGACCGTCCGTGTGACGTGCGACAATATCTTGGGTGATCAACCCGCGCGTAGCCACGCCCCGGAGTGCGCCGGTGTAGGCATGTCCGTATGACGTGCGACAATATCTTGGGTGATCAACCCGCCCGCGCCCAGCGCCCCAGTGCATCGGTGTAGACATGTCCGTGTGACATCAACAATAATATACCGCCTGACGGGCTATCAGCAAGCTCAAGCAAATTACCATACTTCTAGACTTTTATAAAAGATCCACTCCTTCCCAGAAGTCACACGATATCAACACTTGCACAACAAAGGCTATCACAACAAGCATGGCGAGTTACACAACAACAAGCATAGGAAAGTTACACAACAACAAGCATAGGCAAGTTACACTGACTCGAGGTACTTCCATTTCGTATCAAAATGCGGGTTTTAACCTAAAGTACTACGTCGTTAAATTCCTTTTAAGAGATCCATTCCTTTCATAAAGGTCACCCGATACGTAGTATAAAAATAGAGTGACTCGCATTTTTAGGTAAACCAAAATACTTCCATTTTGTAAAATCAAGTAACAACATTATTTCCCAAGCGTTGAAGTTTGCCTAATTTCAAATGCTCAAGTTTCTCATTTTAGAAGGGTTTCATAACTCATAGTCTTAATCTCTTTTAAAACAATTGAGTAACATATGTCTTGTCGTGAGCCGTTTATTCTTGTTTACAACAATCTTATTCTGACCATGATCTAGGAAATGTAATACAATTTTGTCTTATCTTAGCCATGCGGATGGAAGTTTCTCTGGTTTTAATAACAATTAGTTATTTGTCAATACACTTTCCTTTATTAAGCTACTTTGTGGTTTGTTAAACACTTATTCTCATTTCGAAGTCAATAAAACATTATTCTTTTTAAAACCAAGTACTCATTACTCATGAATGAGGTTTCACAACACATTTAACGAAATGTTAATAACGAGTAAAACAAGTTAAGTCTCTTATCTTTCAAGATCAAGTCTCTTAACTTCCTGATCAATAAACCCATCTTTTACCTACATAGAGTCGTTATAACTAACTTCCCATAAAGCTATTATAACACCACATGTTTTAAACAACCAACTCATTTAGCACGTATGCGTCTACGTACTACATAGTTTACAAAGCATCATGCTAGAAGGATAGGAAGAGGTTCACATACCTCGCGGCGATTATCGACAATAAGCAAAGCGCTCCATCTTGTAACGGCTGGCGTTTCCACTCTTCAAGTAGAATCGCTACTCATAGTACTCCCACCTATAAGGCCTGGCGTCTATTAACTTCTAACACTTGCGGTTCCATATTCTCTGAAAATTCGGCGTGCTCCCACATGGCGTAAATCTCTCTCTCTATCGAGGCCGGCTACCAAGCCAACCGAGGGTTTATACATCTAACGGGCGTATACAATTCTACTATCTGATAATACCACAAGTCTCTTTATGTCTGATCTATGTAATTCTGATTCGATTCTCTTTTTATTATATTAGGCTTAAGTCAAAAGACATTGCATGGCTATGTTGATTCTATATATAGTATACTTCAACTATATAATCCTACAACATGTAATTTCCAATTACAATAAGGGGACAAGATTATTTACCTCGATAAGCCCAAAATTATCAGAGATAAAAGTCGATCTGAGCAAGGTTTAGCTCGACTCAGTGCGCTCGATCCGGCTCCAAACAACCCTTAGAAGTTCTAACCAACCTGCTTAAATACTTGAACCAACTATGAAGATTTCCTTAGGGTTTCGGTTTGAGATTAAAAGGACAAAGGTAGTATTTAGGACTCTACGTATAGAGGTAACTTTTGGAATACTACAAGGTAAAGGCTAAGGTATTTTGGGCATTATAACAATACTTGGAGGAGTATTTCAATACCACAAAGAGGGTATATTTCTCGAACAACTAGGCTAGGGGTACCTGGGTAAAACCACTAGGAGGAAGGGAGGCTCTCGGCCACAAGGCCTCACAAGGTGGGGAGGAGAGGCTAGGGGCAGAACTACACTCGAAAGGGAGGAGAGGGACTCAAGACTTGGAAGATTTTTGGATGAAGAAGTCTTGAAGCTTAGGGGGTATTTATAGGAAACCCAAAGGCCAACCAATGGCCAAGATCAAGCCATGTGCAAGGCAAGTGTAAGGCCAAGATCAAGCCAAGTGCACCTAACCTACTCCACAAAACACTCCACAAAACAAGGCACAAAACAAGCCCCGAATCAAGGCCGTTCGTCGAGGCCAAACCGCCCACTTTGGCGTCCAGAGGTGACAAGTGTCACCTCTCGTTGATCAAAAACATTTCGTCTCTCGGAAAAATCGCAAAAATACAAAGCGACATAGCGGAATTTTCCTCGCAAGCTACGTAAAGCGTTTAGTCAACGACTATAGCAGGGTGTTGTGCATAAATTTGAACCTAAGCCAAACTTTAAGTCTCAAACTTTAAATGCGTGCGTCTCCGCGTACATACTCTGTAAATCTGAGGTATAACATTCTCCTCGCCAGAAACATTCGTCCGAATGTTCCTTCTCAAGCGGATATCGATGAAATTCCTCTAACAAGTTGCCAGCGCCACGGCAGCCACGAAATAACACCGTTCTCTTCGCCCTTACTCGTCGTGCGATACCACTTTTGTCACTTTGCGCTGAGTTCTAGTGTCACTCGGCGACCAACAAATGATGCCGCTGCATGCGGTCCACGAGGTTCTAGTGTCACTCGGGGCGTTCCATACTTGATCATCGCTTGATTCTCAAAGCGTGAGTCACTACCTCCAAACTTGGTCATCTTACTAACCTCGATCTTCTTTAAGGCCATTCGGCCTTCACGAACCGCTTACGGTGAACGTATCCACGAACTCATCGATAGTCACCTAAAGCGGGGCTAGCACCCTCGTGACCCTACCACTGGCGGGACCACCCATGACCCGCTGGCAAGACTACGGGTTGACCCTAACGCCCTCGGCCCGACCTCCGTCGCGCCAACTCTTGCTCGCCGATAAAGAACAATCTTACCTAATCAAGTCATGAAAGCTACCACTTCCGTCTCACACTACCCGTGGACTTATCACACAAATAATTCCGCGTACTACTTACTCGATAAGGTCAAACATGAAATAAATCTTTTACTCAAGGCGACTTTACCTCTAAGGTCTCAATCGTGAAATAGTCTAAGTTTCACACTTACCATGCCCCGAGCTTACCCTTCTACACTAACCGATTTTCTAAATCACATTTTAGCACAAAGCTATCGAACATAACACTAAACACATCAGCATACAAAACTCTAGAGGTTAAGGATATACTGTCTCTCCGCTTTTCTAATCACGATCCGCCTGCAGTGCATAGCTAGTGAAGGTGATGAACCGACATTTTGATCACGAAGGTGAGTCGTAACATCCGTGCTACCCTTGGTCGGACGGTTCCTCGCATAAAATGGCCTGCCGCCAAAAATAACAAGCTCCCTTGGCACCACGACACTCCCGAAATCGGTCTACCACATCGACCACACCGAGGTAGGGTGGCGTCAGCCAACACCCGCACTTCGCGGAAACACGAACCCTTGGAGCCACGACTGCTCCGAATACTCTGGATGCTCTGAAGGTTGTGGAGGACCACTCTGCTGGCGGAGGTACAAAACTAGTATCTTCTTTGAGGCGGTCCGCCTCGAAAGTCACCAAAGGACCACTGTTGTTACGGCCTCTTACGCGATCTTGGTCATTAGTCGACCTCTCCGTGCCTCGCATCCCGGTCGTGAGCTGCGTGCGGGCAATGTCCATGCGGTGAAGAGCTACACTCGAACAAGCCTCTGTCAAGTAATCATCTAGCCGGTGGCGTGGCGGTGCACTCATCCTCGTTGGTTGTCACTAAAGCGGGGACATCTGAGCAACGAGTCAAACTCCACGTTGTACTCCCGAGCCGTCGCCAGCTCTGTCTCGGCGTCATAAATCTGTCGGCTGTGCCCTCGCCTCATGCGGAGGCAAGAAGTGAGTGAGAATGCCTGCGAGAACTCGTCCCATCTGCTGGAGCGCGTACTCTCCGGGACAACTCGCGAATCAAACGGTCATTGCGGTATCCGCGCGGCCGATGCGAACCTAAGACCAGCGACTCGGTCTCGAAGCCTTGATCACTCTCTGACCGGCCGTGGCGTCGGATGAACTCCTGCGGATCATCCTCGGGCCTCGACCCATAAAACTCTGGCGGGCTCTGACTCGAGAAAGTCCGTAGCCTCAGCTATCTGCTCGGGGTGTACCACTAGTGCTCTTTGGGCCAGGCTGCTGCTGCGTCGGCCTATCCTCATATCGGCCACGACCACGGCGGCAAGCTGACCATCTCCTTGTACCCGTCTCATATGCTCCGGTGTGGGGGTGGAGGCTCAGTCTGGTGGTCTCGGCGACCGCTGCTGCGACTCTAGCTTCTGTTGAGGTTGGCGGCGTCGCAAAACCCGCCGTCGAAGCATAATCTCGAGCGGCCAGGGCTGCGCCCTCGTACTCCTCTGTATCTCACTAGCGACTCCTCGGTGCCTTGCCGCCGGGCTCTGGTTGCCTTGCTGGCGGAGCATAAGCGGTAAAGCGAGATCGTTAGAGGGTCGACTTACAACACAACTCTAAGGCACGATCTCGGAATGAGAAGAATGAAACCAATCCTAAATGCCTGCGACCTCACGATTATAGATGTGGTGCACAACACGCCGATAATCAGACTCTACTAGACACGATGCGTAGACACTTTCAGAGATTAAGCGCTCGATACCACTTTTGTCACGACCGATCCGGGCGTGGTGGTGCCTACCGGGCACCTGGTGATCTGACATCGGAGAAAACCAGCGGAATATAAAACTTAAACAAAAAACAAGATATCGATCATAAGCAGGCCAACAAGCGGTTACGCTTCGATAAAATATATATAAACAACTCTTTCAAAGCGAGCAGTTTAATCCTTTTACAAGCCACCTTGCGATACTACGGACCTCAGAGTTTTTATACAACATGACGGGACGGGGCCGTCATACCTGAATGTACAAGAACCTACAACTCAGGGTAACATGCAAAAGATAAGCCTCGGAGAAGCGGAGCTTTGTCTGTGAGCGTGATCACATGGCGAGGATCCACTCTTAGATGTACTCTACTGCGGCATGAGCGGCCCGAAGGAGTCGATGCAGCGGTACCAAGTATGTGGCCGAAAAATCGTAAATGAAATTATAGCGATCTTATATAAAAGCAGGAGACATGTATGATAACAAAACTACAGTTCGCAATATAAGCGATCATGTCAGTCGGGGACTCACGCCCTCAGTCATCACTCAAATATAACTATGGGTCTCACGCCCAGCATCAATCATGTCGCGTTATGGCGCGTGCTCGGAGTGCGCCGGTGTAGACATGTCCATGATGCAACACTAATAACTATGCCCGTGGCGCGCATGCCGGAGTGCGCCGGTGTGAACCGTCCGTATGACATTAACAACAATAATAACAATGCCCGTGGCCACGTGCCGGAGTGCGCCGGTGTGAACCGTCCGTGTGACGTGCGACAATATCTTTGGGTGATCAACCGCGCGTAGCCGCGCCCGAATCTGCGCCGGTGTAGACGTGTCCATGTGACGTGCGACAATATCTTGGGTGTCGACCCAGCGCGCCTGCGCCCGAATTACGCATCGGTGTAGACATGTCCGTGTGACATCAACGATAATATACCGCCTGACGGCTATCACAAACAAGCTCAAGCAAATTACCATACTTCAGACTTTTATAAAAAGACTCACTCCTTCCCAAGAAGTCACGATATCAACACTTGCAACAAAGGCTATCACAGCAAGCGTAGGTGAGTTACCTGACAACAAGCATAGGCAAGTTACACACAACTCAAGGTACTTTCATTTCGTATCAAATGCGGTTTTAACCTAAAGTACTACGTCACGTTAAATTCCTTTTAAGAGATACATTCCTTTCGTAAAGGTCACCGATGCAGTAGTATAAAAATAGAGTGACTCGCGTTTTAGGTAAACCAAAATACTTACCTTTTGTAAAATCAAGTAACAACATTATTTCCCAAGCGTTGAGTTTGCCTAATTTCAAATGCTCAAGTTTCTCATTTTAGAAGGGTTTCATAACTCATAGTCTTAATCTCTTTTAAAACAATTGAGTAACATATGTCTTGCGTGGTAGTTTATTCTTGTTTACAACAATCTTATTCTGTGACCATGATCTAGGAAATGTAATACAATTTTGTCTTATCTTAGCTTCATGCGGATGGAGGTTTCTCTGGTTTTAATAACAATTAGTTATTTGTCGATAAACTTTCCTTTATTAAGCGATGTTGTGGTTTGTTACACTTATTCTCATTTCAAGTCAATAAAACATTATTCTTTTTAAAACCAAGTACTCGTTACTACATGAATGAGGTTTCACAACACATTTAACGAAATGTTAATAACCAAGTAAAACAAGTTAAGTCTCTTATCTTTCAAGATCAAGTCTCTTAACTTCTGATCAATAAACCCGTCTTTTACCTACATAAGTCGTTATAACTAACTTTCCATAAAGCTATTATAACACCACATGTTTTAAACAACCAACTCATTTAGCACGTATGCGTCTAGTACTACATAGTTTACAAAGCATCATGCTAGAAGGATAGGAAGAGGTTCGCATACCTCGCGGCGATTATCGACAATAAGCAGCGCTCGCGATCTGTAACGGCTGGCGTTTCCACTCTTAAAGTAGAATCGCTACTCGTAGTACTCCGCTATAAGGCCTGGCGTCTATTAACTTCTAACATGCGGTTCCATATTCTCTGAGAAAATTCGCGGACCCCGCCATGTGGCGTAAATCTCCTCTCTATCGAGGCTACCAAGCCAACCGAGGGGTTTATCATCTAGCAGGACGTATACAATTCTACTATCTGATAATACCACAAGTCTCGTAATGTCTGATCCTATGTAATTCTGATTCGATTCTCTTTTTATTATATTGAGCTTAAGTCAAAAGACATTGCCGCAAAGCTATATTCGATTCTATATATAGTATACTTCAACTATATAATCCTACAACATGTAATTTCCAATTACAATAAGGAGACAAGATTATTTACCTCGATAAGCCCAAAATTATCAGAGATAAAAGTCGATCTGAGCAAGGTTTGGCTCGACTCCGTGCGCTCGATCCGCTCCAAACAACCGCCAGAAGTTCTAACCAACTTCTACTTAAATACTTCAACCAACTATGAAGATTTCCTTAGGGTTCGGTTTGAGATTAAAAGGACAAAGGTAGTATTTAGGACTCTGCATTATAGAGGGAACTGTTGGAATATTACAAGGTCAAGGCTAAGGTATTTTGGGGATTATAACAATACTTGGAGAGTATTTCAATACCACAAGAGGGTATATTTCTCGAACAACTAGGCTAGGGGTACCTCGGCCAAAGGCCACTAGGAGGGGAAGGGAGGCTCTCGGCCTGAGGGCCTCATGAGGGAGGAGAGGCTGGGGCGAGAACTACGCTCAAAGGGAGGAGAGGGACTCGAGACTTGGAAGATTTTTGGATGAAGAAGTCTTCAAGCAGGGGTATTTATAGGAAACCCAAAGGCCAACCAATGGCCAAGATCAAGCCATGTGCAAGGCAAGTGTAAGGCGAAGATCAAGCCAAGTGCACACAACCCTACTCGCAAAACACTCCACAAAACAAGGCACAAAACAAGCCCCGAATCAAGGCCCGTTCGTCCAGGCCAAACCGCCCACTTTAGGCGTCCACTTGAGGTGACAAGTGTCACCTCTCGTTGGTCAAAAACATTTAAATCTCTCGGAAAAATCCGCAAAAATACAAAAGCGACATGGCGGAATTTTCCTACGAAGCTACGTAAAGCGTTTAGTCGAAAAAGCGACTCTAGCAGGGTGTTGTGCACAAATTTCGAACCTAAGCCAAACTTTAAGTCTCAAACTTTTAAATGCGTCTCACGTACATACTCTGGAAATCTGGGTATAACGCGGGTTAGTGTGCGGCCTTTGTGGTCATGCGATCTATGTGGCCATGCGGACGGCGAGTCGAGGCGTTCGGGAGTAGCTACCGATGCGGGGAATACCTCATGCGGGCCATCGGGTGGCTTATGCGAACTACGGGAAGTTCGGGGCTAGGCGCGTTAGATCTGCGGGCGAGTGGCGGCTTTGATAATGTGGCGGTCAGACGGATCATGATACAATTTATGACCTTGTCGTCTTGTGGGTTTTAGTAGTCGGCTATGCCTTCGTACTTACCGTCTGATTTTATGATGACACGGGTGGGACACGGTGTTCATGTGTATTCCTCGGTGCTTTTATATCATAGGCTGGCGGCGGTGAGGAAGGTATTCCCGGGCATGATTGATGTTGTGGCGTGAGACCCATTGTTATATTTTAGTGATGACTTTGAGGCGTGAGTCACGACTTGACATGGCTTATTTATTGTGAAGCTGTAGTTTGGTTATCATCATGTCTCCTACTTTATATAGACTACTATGATTTCATTTACATTATTTTGATTTCACATACTTGGTACTGTTGTCGACCTCGCCGGAGGCTGCGTTCATGCCGGTAAAGGTGCATACGCCGATCGTTGATCCTCGCTCTTAGGGTCACATTCGGCGTTTGGGAAGCTCCGTTCCTCGGGAGAGCCTTATCTTATCTTATTCGTATAGTCCTGTTGTTGTAGGTGCTTACTTTGGGGTATGGTAGCCAATCGTCGTGCGTCGTTGTTGTCGTAGAGTGCGTGAAGTGCAATCTTTATGCGTGGCGGGGTTGTCATGGGATATAACTGTTCGAATTTAAGTTTTCATATATACATGTCGAAAGGAAATTTTTCTCAGATTATTATTTCATACTTCATGTTGTTTCATGTTATTGTTTTATATTAAGTGATTTCTCGATGTTGTATCACTAGGGTGCGGGGTAAGGCACGATCCGCGGGCAGGTTAGTCGTGACAAAAGTGGTATCGAAGCGATTAATCCTCGAGAAAGTGTCTACATACCAGTATCGGTAGAGTCTTGATTATCGGTGTGTTGTGCACGCGATGTCGAGGCTATAGGATATTTAGGATTGGTTTCTATTCTTCTCATTCGAGATCGTGCCTTAGAGCGTGTGATAAGTTGGACCTCTAACGTATTTCTTTCCTTACCGTTATGCCTCCGTAAGCAAGCAGAGCCCGGGGAGGGCAAGCGGCAGGAGGCTGGTAAAGTCTGAAGGGTTATGAGCATAGGCCCGATCATCACTGACATGGTGCTTCGTTCGGGAGTTCTGCGACATCGCGGCCAGCGAGTTTGCTTGCGGCGGATTCCTACTACGGCCATGATAAGTTGAACCTTGGTTCCACGGCCAGGAGCAGAGAATAGAGATTGCAAGGCGACATTACTAGTATGGATTTGGCTGCGGAGAGTATGCGATATACGCGAGTCTTGATGAATATCTAAGAGAGGGTCGTGCGGAGAAATTCTCGATTAGGCGAGCATGGCACGTATGCGAGCTTATGCGAGCCAAGCGTAGAGATCGGCGGGTTAACTAAGGGCGGTAGAAGAGGCGAGCAGCAAGGTCGCTGGTAACTTTAGGCGAATCACCTCGTGGCCAGATTAGATTATGCATCCGCGATGCAGAGAGGTCCTCCGCGGGGTTGGGGCGTTCGGGGTATGCGAGGAGTTGGTGAGCTCGAGCTTAGGTTCCACTACGTAGGTTCGGCCCGGCGGATTGATTTTCCTCGGTATTCACGGTGTGGCGGGCGTCATCGGGAATGTCGTCTTTTGTTGGTACTACGTATTCTGGCGGCCGTCGAGCCGTGTGTCAAAGGATGTCTAGTAGGAGGACTCGACCTTCGAGATCGGTGGGTAGTTCGTCATCTTCCACTGTTATGCGCCTACGGGGTAGGTTTGATTAGACGCCTAAGGGAGTGAAGCGATGAATCTGGTATATCCTTAAACCTCAGAGATTAGCGTATGATGAGATGAGTATATCTTAAGTGTTTTGTTCAGATAACATAAGTATATTGTGATTAGAAATCATGGTTAGTTAACAGGGGAAAGAGTCGGGGATAAGGGAAGGTGTGAGCCTTAGAATGTTATACGTGGAGACCTTAGAGGTAAAGCCATCTCGAGTAAAGAGGTATTTTATGTTTGACCCTTATCGGAGTGCATAGTGCACGTGAGATATGTTTGTGTGATAAGTCACGAGTAGTAGGAAGAGGGTAGTTGAGCTAAGAAGATGCTAGGTTTTAAATGCGTGGATTAGTAAGATTGTTTGGATCGGGAGCTAGTGTTTTGGCGTTGTCGGGTCGGGTTGAGGCCGTATTCGGGTCAACCGGCTTTGTATGGTGGTGGGTCAGTTGTGGTGGTCCCGCCTTGTGTTAGAATCACGAGGGTGTTAGGCCCAGTTTAGTTAACCGTCGTGCGAGTTCGTGGATGCATTCACCGATGGTCGGGCGATGAGGTCGGCCGTATTGTCTTTTAGTCGAGATCATTTACTCGGCAAGGGTTATGAGATGTTATATCGGGAAGGTTGTATGGCTGCGAGGTTCTGCCTTCACCTTATGTCGAGCGATGGAGCCGAATTCTGACTATTTTCGTTTGGAAGTTTTACGAGCGAGTTTGAGAACTCGGGTGAGTCTCGATGCTCGCGTTCGCCTCGGGCCAATGTGTGGATTCGGTGTTGTAGGATTGTTGTCTCTGTTGAGGAGTGTTTTTTTATAACCACCATTCGGTATTCAAATGTCGCTTTATGGCGCCTTGAAGGGCGGAAATGTAAGTTGCGTTCGATTGGTTCGATGTTGGCAAAGTTCGGATAGTTGGTTCATACTTATTCATTAGGATGTGGATAGGGTGAAGCTTATCGAGAAGAGGTTATCGGCGGCTCGAGAATCAGCGAAGTCGATGCGGATGATCGGCAACGGCAGGTTGAGTTGACGGTGGAGTGTCTTCGAAGGTACCACCGGAGTGTAGCGAGTTTTGGAAAATCGAGAAACTTAGCGAGTTACCTTGGGCCTTCCGGATCATGTGAGGAAATAGGCGGGTTGCCTATATGTTAGCTTTTGCCGTCCAACTTAGGAGGCGGTATGTCCGTCTTTTAAGTATTGCTATATTGATGAAGTATCGGAGATCCGTCGAAGTGTTCGATTAATGATGACCAAGTTGGAGATAGTAACGAGATTTGGGCCCGAATGGTAACACGGATATGGTAAGAAAGAGTTCGAGTGTGCGAGAAAGATGCAGCGTAAGAAGAAGCGGCATGTATTGCGAGCATAGATGTGATCATTTCTTTTGTAAAGTGAAGGTCACGAAAGAAGTATATTTTAGACCTCGGGTAAGGGGGTTTTGCGATGTCAGAAGTGTTTCCTCGTGGACTTGGATGTAAGTATTTTGCGCAGGTGATTCTGTGGCCAGGTATGGCAGGTTTGTTCTCGTAAGTATAGTAGTGAAGACTATACTGGCGCACGTATGTTTTGAGACTTAGAAGAACATTCGGGACAAATGTTTCTAAGGAGGGAGAATGTTATACCGTATTTCCGATTGTATGCGTGGGGCGTGCGTAGAAAGTTTGGGCTTTAAAAGTGGCTTGGCGATTTTACTTTGTGCCTGACACGGTTAGAGTCGTTTTTCGGCGAAGCGTTTCATAACTTGCGAAGGGAAAATTCGGCTATGTCATTTTTAATTTTGCAGATTTTTACGAGAGGCGAAACATTTTGGACCAACAAGAGGCGACACTTGGCACCTCTCGTTGGTGGGCTTTGGGGCGGCAACATGGACGATTTCCTTGACATTTTTGTCAAGTAGTAGGTAGGATATTTTGTGGTAGATGGATAAGGTGCACATGGATGAATCTTGGCCCTACACTTGCCTTGCACTTGGCATGATCTTGGCCATTGGTTGGACTATAAATACCCACTTGAAGACTTCATCCATTCCTAAACTTTCCTAAGTCTTGAGAGCTTCCCCTTTGTGTGGTGTTCTCGTCCTCCCTGTGAGGCCCGCAGCGAGAGCCCCTCCCTTGGCGAGTACCCCCCAGTGGGGTTGGTAGAGGTATACACTTTTGTGGTGTTGTCTCGTATAAATATCCCACTCTTGGTAGAAATACTCTCCAAAGTATTGTTACTATACCCAATTTCCTTAGCCGTATACCTTGTAGTATTCCAAGATTACACTTATCTGAAAAGCCGGAAATACTATTATACTTCCCTTGATCACAAAACGAAACCCTAAGGAAAATCTCCATAGTTGGTTGGAGTATTAAGAAGAAGTTGCGTAGAACAAGGGTTATTGGGGCGGGTTGGAGCACCGGAGTATGAGCTAAGCGTTGCTCGGGATCGACTTTATACTTGGATAATTTTGGGCTTATCGAGGTAAACCTCTTGACCTTCTATTGTAATTGGAAATTACATGTTGTAGGAATATATAGTTGTAGTATACTATATATAGAATGAACATAGTTGTGCGGCAATGTCTTTTGACTTAAGCTGAATTTAAAGAAGAGAATTGAGCTGTACTTACATGGGGTATTACTGATGAACTTGTGAAGTTTGTGGTGGGAAGGGCTGCCCAAATTTCCATAGAATCTTGTATCTAGATTTATTCTACCGAGTAGTCTAGACTTTGATAGACTTGTATAACCTTTATAGGTTGAATGTTCTGTGAGTAGCATGTGCTACTTGAAAGGTGGACAAGGCTAGTCGGGTTATAGCCGTGGAGCGTTTTGCTAATAGTCGATAATCGTCGCGAGGTATGTGATTCTTCCTATCCTCTTGAGCATGATATTTTAAAGAATATATATATATGTCACGGTGAGCGTCGTGTGTTAACTGAATAATAATTAGGGCAATGTCTCCGGACTTAAGCCTGAATAATCTTGAAGTATTTCAAAAGAATACTGAATCATTTTAATAAAAGAGTAATACTTGGTTTTAAAAGCTTAAGAGTTATACTAGCTTTATGGGAAGTTAGGTATAACGGCTTAAGAGGGATAAAAAGAATGATTTATTGATTTAAGAAGTTAAGAGACTTGATCTAAAAAGATAAGAGACTTGACTTAATTGAATTTTGTTAAAAAGTGTGAAACCTCATTCGTGAGTAATGAGTACTTGGTTTTCAAAAGGAATTATGTTTTACTGATTTCGGAAATCAGAATAAGTATTGAACAAACCACATCAGCGCTAATAAAGGGAAATGTTTTGACTAATAAAGTATTATTAAAACCAGTAGAAACTACCATCTGCATAGATGCTAAGATGAGACAAAATGATATTACATTTCCTAGATCATGGCTGTTGTATCTAGATTTTTATGAACAAGAATAACCTACTCACACATAAGGTATATATTTCTCAAATTATTTTAAAGGATTAAAACTATGAACTACAAACCTTTCGAAAATGAGAAACTTGAGTAATTGAAATTAGGCAAACTTGGAACGTTTGGAAAAGAATGTTGTTACTTGATTTTACAAAGAGAAGTGTTTGATTTACTTCAAAAGATAATCACTCTATTTTCATATACTACGGGTATTGTGTGACTTTTGTAGAAAGTGCGTATCTTTTAAAGAGTTAAGGTATGAAGTACTTTGGGGATAAAAACCCGATCTTGTTAATCATATAGTAGAAAGTACCTTGTGTGTATAACTTGATTGTGTTGGTTTGTTATAGCCTTGTAATACTTTCTTGTTAACTTGATAAGTAAACATGTTAGGATGCTACGTGAGTTAGTATCTTGTGATGTTTGTGTAAAGGGTTTTCCTTGTTGTGCTTAGGTTGTTTAACGATAATACATTATGTTAGTATTATATCACTCGTGATTAGGGGTTAGGCGCCTCCGTCTGGGAGTAGACTTCGGGCGGTAGTCTGTGTGACCTATGATTCGAGAATACCTTATGCGGTGCATGTGGCCTATGCGGGCTGCGGGAGTTCGAGTTAGTGTGCGGCATTTGTGGTCATGCGGTCTATGTGGCCATGCGGACGGCGAGTCGAGGCGGCCGGGAGTAGCTACCCTCGATGCGGGAATACCTCATGCGGGCGTCGGAGTGGCTTATGCGGGCTACGGGAAGTTCGGGGCTAGAGCGCGCATTAGATCTGCGGGCGAGTGGCGGTTTTGATCATGTGGCGGTGCAGACGGATCGTGATACAATTTATGACCTTATGCGTCTTGTAGGTTTTAGTAGTCGGCTATGCGCCGTACTTACCGTGCGGTTTATGATGACACGGTGGGACACGGTGTTCGTGTGTATTCCTTGGTGCTTTTATATCATAGGCTGTGGCGGTGAGAAGGTATTCCATCGCGACCAGAACCGGGCGTGGTAGTGCACTACCGGGCACCCAAGTAGACATACATCAGAGTAATTAGCGGAACATAAAACAAGACATGAAATAATATGAAGTGAAAAACAGTTTATCTGAGAGAAGTTGCCTTTCGGCATATATATATATAACTTGAATCGAACGATTACATCCAAGCACACAAACTGCGCCCAGCGGTACTACGGACCTCTAAGAATGATATGACAACAATGGCGGGGCGGGGCCGTACCCCTGAATGTAGTACCTACAACGGCGAGGACTATACGTGATAAGCCTCCGGAGAAGCGGAGCTTCCCAAAGCTTGAGCTGTGACCTATGGCGAGGATCGACAAGCCCGGTGTACCTCCACTGCGGCGTGACGCGGCCCCGAGAGGTCGATCTGGCAACGGTACAGTATGTGGCCCGAAAATCGTAAATGAAATCATAGTAGTCTATATAAATCGGAGACATGTATGATAACCAAACTCTGATTCACCATAATAATAGCTTGATCATGTCAAGTCGGGGACTCGCCTCAGAAGTCGTCACTGAAATATAACTATGGGTCTCGCCGCAACATCACTCGTGCGTGGAATACGCCCTCAGCTGCCGTGATCTATGATATAAAAGCACGAGGAATACACATGAACACGAGTCCACGCTGTGTCATAATAAAACCGTCACGGGGTAAATGCGAAGGCATAGCGAGCTACTAAAACCGCGGTACCAGCGGTCATAAAGCGTATCACGAGATCTGTCTGGGCCGCCACATGATCGAAAGCGCCACTCGCCCGCGATATCAAATGTGCGCGTCTAATCCTGGAACTTCGCGACTCGCGCCGACCACTCGCATAGGCCGCGTAGGGTGTTCCGCGTCGGTAAATACTCCCGGCGTCGATCACGGATTCATGATCGCGTAGCGCGTAAACCGCGTGACCACAAGGCGCACACTAACACGGAACTCGTAGCTCGCGCAGGTCCTGGACCGCGTGAGGTGTTATACCGTATTTTGAGTATGCGTGGGGGCGTGCGTAGAAAATTTGAGCCTTAAGTTAGGCAAGTTTGAAATTTGTACACAACACACGATTAAGTCGTTTTCGGCGAAAGCGTTTCCATGACTTTTGTTGGGAAAATTCCGGCTATGTCATTTATAATTTTGCGGATTTTAGAGGCGTAACATTTTGGACCAACGGGAGGGTGGCATGTGTCACGCCGCATTGGATGAAGTGGGCGGTAAAGGCTTGGCGAATGGGTCTTGTGTAGTAGGTAGGATATTTTGTGCAAGTTGTGTGGTAGATGGATAAGGTACGTGGTGGAATCCTAGCCTACACTTGCCTTACACTTGGAGTGATCTTGGCGTTGGTTGGCCATGTCTTGACTATAAATACCATACAAGTGAAGGCTTTCTTCGTCCAAATTGTTCTAAGTGATAAATCCCTTCCTCCTCTCTTGTAGACTCTCGTCCAGAGCTCCTCTCCCCTCTCTTGTGAGCTAGTGAGAGCCTCCTCCCCCTTGGCCAGAGGGTACACCCCCTCTAGTGGTGTCTACAGTGGTAGGGTACCACTAGCCTAGTTGTTTTAAGTATAATACCCCTTGTTGTGGTATAGAAATACTCTCCTAGTGTTGTTGTAATGTCTAAATGCCTTGGCCCAAATACCTTGTAGTATTCCCAGGTTACAACATAAAGCCAGGAAAATCACGATTATACTTCCTTTAGCCACAACGAAACCTAAGGAAATCTTTAGTTGTTGAAGTTGTAAGTAGAAGTTAGTTAGAACTTCTAAGGGTTGTTTGGGCGCTCGGAGTAGGAGCTAGCGTTGCTTTCGGGATCGACTTTATCTTGGATAATTTTGGGCTTATCGAGGTAAACACTCTTGTCCTTCTATTGTAATTGGAAATTACATAAGTGTTGAATATATAGTTGTTGTATACTATATATAGAACTGAACTTAGTATTGTGGCAATGTCTTTTGACTTAAGCACGAAGAATAAAGAATTGAGCGATGTAATCACGTAGAAGGATAATAAAGAAGAAGCTGAGTGTAATTACCTAGAATGTATTCTGATGAACTTATGTAACATTCTTGTGTAGTAGGGTATGCAGCGTCGGTTAGGCGTGTTAACCCGGTTGGCTTGGTAGCGGCCTCGATAGAGGAGGAGATTTCTGTTGT
This sequence comes from Przewalskia tangutica, assembly GCA_029844215.1. NCBI lineage: Eukaryota > Viridiplantae > Streptophyta > Magnoliopsida > Solanales > Solanaceae > Przewalskia > Przewalskia tangutica. Next base: position 106,368,179 of record CM056720.1, on the reverse strand, counting down.
TGCGGGGAGAGTCTTTGGAATTTTACGTAGAATATGGAGCGATGTTAATAAGCGCCTTGTGGCACTTATAGGTTGAAGTACTATGTGTGGTGCGATCAGCGTGGCTTAAGGAGTAGCGGCGGTTTGAAGTACTTGGGCGTTTTGCTATTAGTGGCACTCGTCGCGAGGTATGTGAACCTCTTCCTATCTCTTCTGGCGTGATATGTGTGAACTATGTAATGCGGTAGGCGTCGTGTATTAAGCGTGTTTGATTGGATTGTTCTTAAAACATAAAGTGTTATAACGGCTTTATGGGAAGTTGGTTATAACGACTTTATGTAGGTAAGAAAATACTTTGTGGTTTTAAAAGGTAAGCGATGTGAATTATAGCGGCTAGTTATAACAAAGAACTTGATGTATTTCAAAGATTTATAAATCGTTTTGGAAGGAGAGTAACACTTGGTTTTAAAGGTTTTAAAAGAGTTATACTAGCTTTATGGGAGTTAGGTATAATGTCTTAAGAGGGTAAAGAAAATGGTTTCTTGATGTTAGAAGTTAAGAGACTTGATCTTATAAGATAAGAGACTTAACTTATTTGTTTTAATGTGAATGTTTGTGTGAAACCTCATTCGTGAGTAATGAGTACTTGGTTTTATTTAAAGGGATAATGTTTCTTGATTTGAAATCAGAATGTGTATCGACAGGACATTGCGGCGTTAATAAAGGAAAATGTATTGAATAATGATGAATTGTATTAAAACCGGTAGAAACCTCCGTTGCATAGAAACTAAGATGAGACAAAATGATATACATTTTCTAGATCATGATTCAACGTAATAAGAATGTTGTAAACAAGAATAACCTACTCTCGCGTGAGACATATATTACTCAATTGTTCTAAAAGGAATCAAGTGATTAAGTTTGGAAACTATGAAACCATTTGAAAATGAGAAGCTTGAGTAATTGAAACTAAAGCGGAACTTAGGAAAGAATGTTGTTACTTGATTTTGAAAAGGGAATGTGGGTTGGTCATTCTAATACTCACGAAGTATCGGGTGACTTTTATAAAAGTAATGGATCTCTTTTAAAAGAACTTAGCGTATGTAGTACTTTGGGGTTAAAGCAGGACTTTGGCATAAAATGAAAGTACTTTGAGTTGTTATTGTGAAACTTGCCTTTGCTTGTTATTGTGAAACTTTTCTTTGCTTGTTGTTGTGAAACTTGCCTATGCTTGTTGTTGTGAAACTTGCCTATGCTTGTGATGATAGCCTTTGTTGTGCAAGTGTGGTATTTACGTATTCTGCGTCTCGATAGAGGCCGGTTGACTTGTTGAGAACTTACTTGGGCGTCTTTGGCGGTGATGGAGAATTCCGGGTATGTTTCCATTTTGATTCTTGTCTTGTTGTTGATGTCACATGGACATGTCTGCAAACCGTCACGATGGGGGCATGCGGCCATGCGGCGGGTTGATTACCGATATGTGGTTATTCTGCAACATGGGCGTGTCTACGCCGTCACGATGTCCGGGGCATGTGGCGTGCGGCGGGTTGACCACCAGTATATTGTTATTGAGGTTACATGGGCATGTCTACACGTCTGCGATGTCAGGGGCATGTGGCCATGCGGCGCTTGTTATTATGTGTTGCATCATGGATATGTCTACCGTCACGTCTGCAGTATTAAGGGCATGCGGCCATGATGCGAACATGATGGATGTTGTGGGCGTGAGACGTAGTTATATTTAGTGGTGACTTTGAGGCGTGAGTCACGACTTGGCACTTTTATGTTGCGTCTTTGTATTTTGGAATTTATCATACATGTCTCACCTTTTTAAGCTATTATGATTTCATTCTGATGTTGTGATTTCACATACTTAGTACTGTTATCTTGACCTCCTTGAGCTGCGTTCATCTGCGGTAGAAGTCATCGATCGTGGATCCATTTCTTAGGATCTCATTTAGCGTGTTGGAAACTCAGTTCCTTGGAGCTTATCTTTGGTATATTTTCCACTGAGTTGTGAGTTCTTGTACATTAGGGGTATGGCGAGAGCCTGTCCGTCATAGTTATTTTAAATCTTAAGTGCAGTGCTTTGTTGTGGCGGGGTTTGTAAAAAGGATAAGCATTCGGGTTTTAATGTATATCTTGAAAAGCTGTTTTGGTTGCTTTGTTTATTTATTATATCTCTTGTTTCATGACTCGTGTTTTATTTTCCATTGGTTTTCTACGATGTTGTATCACTAGGGTGCAGGGTAGGCACGATCGGGCCGGTCGGGCGTGACGTGAGGTATCCTCGAATCGTAGTCACCGACTGCTGAGTATTACCGCGTGGAGGCGACAACCCAGGTATCATGTCAAGAGGTGAGTGATGTAATACTAACATAGCGACTTCTGGTTAAACAACATAAGCACAACAAGAAACCGGCACCCGTCACAAGAACTAACACGTAGCATCTAACGTGTTTACTTATCAAATCAACAAGAAAGTATTACAAGATTATCACAAACCAACATAGTCAAGTTATTCACACGGTACTTTCTACTTTATGTTAACAAGTTGGGTTTTATCCCAAAAGTACTTCATACATTAACTCTTTAAAAGATTCGTTTCTTTCACAAAGTCACAATACGTAGTATAAAAATAGAGTGACTATCTTTTAAAGTAAACCAAAACACTTCCCTTTGTAAAATCAAGTAATCAACATTATTTTCCAAGCGTTCAAGTTTGCCTAATTTCAAATGCTCAAGTTTCTCATTTTGAAAGGTTTAAGTAGTTCATAGTCTTATTCACTTAATTGTATAATTCTCTTTTAAAATAATTCGAAACATATGCCTTATGTGTGAGTAGGTTATTCTTGTTCATAAAACATCTTTATTAAGCGACCATGATCTAGGAAATGTAATATCATTTTGTCTCATCTTAGCTACATGCGGATGGGGTTTCTCTCTTGGTTTTAATAATACTTAATTAGTCAATACATTTCCCTTTATTAGCTGCGGTGGTTACGTTCGACCCTTATTCTCATTTTGAAATCGATAAAACATTATTCATTAAAATCAAGTACTCATTTACTCGCGAATGAGGTTTACAACTCTTTTAACCAAATTCATATCAAGTCAATTAAGTCAAGTCTCTTATCTTTCAAGATCAAGTCTCTTAACTTCAAAATCAATAAACCGTTCATTTAGCAGCGTATGCGTCTACCGTACTACATAGTTTACAAAACATCGTACTAGAAAGGATAGGAAGAGGTTCACATACCTGCGGCGACTTATCGACAATTAGCAAAGCGCTCGAAATCGCAGCGCTGGCCTTTTCCACTCTTGAAGTAGAATCGCTACTCGTGCAAATACTTCAACCTCGATAATATGAACTAGGCCACTTTCACCAAAAGTTCGATCCTCGCTTGGTATGGAAGAAGACCTTTAGCTTGCTTTGCCAAATTTTGAAGAAATTTTCGTGAACATGAAATCTTCAAATAAAGATTTAGCAAATGTTTCTTAAAGAAGGACAAACGAGAACTCTTAATTGCTTGCAGCAATTCGTTTGCTAACTCTTTCACTGCTAACTATTTTCTTTGATTCTAATAAGCAATATTCTTTGATATGACTAGAGGAAATACTTAATATTTGTGAATGTCACAGTGATGTCCTAACGAGGAAATAACTATTCTTCTCAAAGTTATACAAAGCGAAATGGGAAATATGAGGAATCATTGATATTTCATGGATTTATTGCGATGAATTAGAGGAAACTTAAAAGGAGAAGTATGTGTCTATAGTTGAAATGATGTTTACAATGACTTGCTCTTGAACATTTCTTGATTCTATTCAAAATTGAGTAAAATGAAAAAGCTATGTATTGTGTCGAAATCGTGTAGCTAAAATAGGATCATTATAGCTAACACGCACGCATGACACCTAGATAAAGTAGATGCCGTCTTATTCAATTCTTTAACCTTAGTCATTAGGTTGTTATTTACAAGGTTACCGTAATATATTTTGTCCTCCCGCATGATTAATCAATTGCCTACGATTAATTATAGATCACCATTTAAATCTCGATAACTCATGGACCATACACTCGATGTCATAATTATTGTAATATGCCGTTAATCTATAACTTTTTATGCATATTCCAAATTTATTCTCGATCCTCGTCGTCACACTTGTGTCCAAAATTATTTCATCTCTCGGAAAAATCATAAAAATTATAAATGTCATAGTAATTTTCCGCCATGAGTTCGGAAAACTTTTAGTCGGAAAACAATTCTTTTAAGTGGGTTGTGCACAAATTTCGTCCGCTTGCCTCTTAGGGCTTAAACTTTTATGCGTCGTCCTCACGTCATACTCTGGAAATCACGGGTATAACATTCTCCTCATAGAAACATGCGTCCCGAATGTTCCTTCTCAGGCAGATAACGAATAAGTTCCTCTTAACTTAAACAAGTTGCGATGCCACGCATGGCCACCGAAATAACATGCAGCCTGTAAATACTAAATTCAAGTCCGCGAGGAATCACCTCTAGCGTTACAAAGCTCCTTTGAGGTCTAAAATATACTCCGCCCATTACTTTTACAAAAGAAAGGATCGCGTCTATGTTCTTAACACGCTCGCCTTCCACTTACTCGTACCTCGCTCGTACCTGAACTCTTTCTCATAACACCCATTTACATTCTTTGCTTGGTTTCCAAATCTACGGGTTACTACCTCGACTTGGTCATCATTAGCGGGAACACTCACGATGGATCTCGATACTTTTCGAACATAGCGGCATGGAATCACGGACGTCTTTGCTACTGCGTCGGACGGAAATGCTAACTTATAGGTGCCTGCACTCAAGTGTCGGCGCATATTATCCATGCGACTTACGTTAACTACGAGCTGCTAAAACCTCTTACGGATAAACCGCGCCTTACCCAGCGTCTCTGAATGAAGTAGGGACCAACTATCTCGAACCTTGCCAACATCGAACCGCTCGGCCGTGACTACTGCTTCGCCAGCCTGAGAAGCGTAAGGCACGTCGAATACTAAAATGGTAGCTATAATATACTCGCTCAACAAGAGGCAAATAATCCTCACAACTACCGCAGAAATCAAAACAGGCGTAACCTATCCTCGACTCCCCGAGGCCATTCGGCCTTGCGATCTGATTAGTCGAACACGTCAGTGAACTTCGTCACGATGGCTACCTAAACACGGCGCGCACCCTCGTGATCCTACCACTGGCGGGACCGCCTCGGCCCGGCCAGCGCCATTCGGTGCGGGTTGACGCGAATAGTCCTGGCCCGACCCGTAAAACTACGGCGAGCTCTGACTCGAGAAAGTCCGTAACCAAGCTATCCGATCTCGGGTGAACGCCAGGTACCGCAGGCTGAGCTGCGCATCCGGCTATCCGCATGTCGCCCACGATCACGGCGATGGCGACCGTCTCTTTGTACCCCTAACTCCTCTGCTCCGGGATGTGGGGTGGAGGCAGTCTTGTGGTCTCGGCGACCGTTCTGCGACTCTAAGCTTCTGCTTTGTGGCGTCACGAAACTCGCCGTCTGAAGCACTATCTCAGGTAATGACCGTGCCTGCGCCCTCGTACTCCTCTGTATCCTACTAGCAGCTCCCTCGGTTGCCTTGCCCATCTGGGCGGGTTGCTAGCGGAGGCATAGCCAGTAAAGCGAAATACGTCGGAGGGTCCGACTTATAACCTGACTCTAAGAGCGCGATCTCGGAATGAGAAGAATGAAACCAATCCTAAATGTCTGCGGCCTCACGATTATAGATGTGGTGCATAACATCGATAATCAAGACTCTACTAGACGCGGTCTGTAGACACTTTAGAGATTAAGCGCTCACGATACCACTTTTGTCACGACCGAACCGGGCGTGGTGATGCCACCGGGCACCAGTAGACATCATCGAGTAATTGGCGGAACATAAAACAAGACATGAAATAATATGAAGTGAAAGCGGTTTATCGAGAGAAGTTGCCTTTCGGCATATATATATAAAACTTGAATGAACGATTTACATCCACTTTTACAAACTACGCCTGGCGGTACTCACGGACACTCTGAGAATGATATGACAACATGATGGCGGGACGGGGCCCGCCGTACCACGAATGTAAGTACCTGGCAGCGAGGACTATACGGCGATAAGCCTGGGAGAAAGCGGAGCTTCGGCTTAATGACGTGACCATGGCGAGGATCAACAAGCGGTGTACCTCTACTGCGGCGTGAGCGGCCGAGGAAGTCGGTACAATTGCCAAGTATGTGAAACTGAAAATCTGTAAATGAAATCATAGTAGTCTATATAAATCGGGGAGACATGTATGATAGCCAAACTACGATTCACCATAATA